>PVHY01021972.1:0-23086 GCA_004024945.1 Uropsilus gracilis
CTCCCTCTCTCTCTCTCTCTCTCTCTCTCTCTCTCTCTCTCTCTATATATATATATATATATATATATACATTATACAGTGGATACCTCAATGAAGACATAAATTATTTTTCAGGCCCACTGCAGTTAGGGATGCCCATAAGATCCCATTCTGATCAAAGACATATCATATAAAGTTGACCTCAATCTTCTGAGATGGAAGACTGAATTTGGAAAATCTTTTTTTCCCCCTTCCAGTTAATAAACAACATTCATAACATAATAAAAATAGTCTCTAAACCTCATTCCTGGTGAACAACATATTTCTTTACTCCTCTGAAAGTGTTGCCATCCACATTTTTTTTTTTTTGCCCTGAAAATATAAATGAATAGCAAAAGGGATATAGAGTAATACAATTTGCCCATGAGGAAATTGGTAATTAAGAGAATGAGAATGACTTTCCTAATCATATTCTCCTTTCAATTAATTGTGCATTCTATAATTTAGAGGTGTATGATGGAGCTATGTGGAGAGGCATCTGTGAATCTTTCTGCAAAGTAAAGAACAATAAGAGAAAGGGTATCTATTCATTGTAAATTTCTCCTATAAAAACAATAACTCTTGGCAACAGTAAATTGTAAATTTAAATAAACTCTGCTTTAGTATGATATAAAGAAACTCCCAAGCAACATTATATAATGATCAGGATCACAATGATGTGAAATATAGATATATAAATTATTTAAATAAAAAATAACAATAATCAGAAGAGAAAAGCAGTGAAATTAAATTCATTAGATAAATGAGAAAAGCAGGAAGTATCTTATTTTTTCATGGAGATGGGCTAAAGAGTAAATAAAAAGACATTATTTGCAAGCTTTGTAAAGTGGGTCTATCTGTTTATATCCCAACATTATTTTCACATTCTTATATTAGAAGATGTGAATTATTCAAGGAATCTTATAATGCTATTTTCAGTAATATATAGATGTTCATATAAATATTTGATCACTGTGTAGACTTTGTACACTAGTTCCTCAAAACTGATTTAAGATTAGAAAATAAGTTGCAATGTGAAACCCTTTATTGTCTGTTTTATGAGTACTGAAATTTTCTTAGCACATAAAAAAATCTTTGAATCAAATGCAATATAGCTGTTTTTCCAAAACTGATAGAACTTTCTAAATGCAGTGTTGCAGTACACATCAAACAAAACTTGATTGAAATCTTTAACACAATTCTAGAATCTATCTAGACAAATGTATTTTGAACATGATACATTAGATCTAAACATAAGGGTGAACAACATCAGAAATGATTAATTTTTTTAAGATCTTGAAATATGCTCTCTCTACATAGACACACCTTAGACATCATAAACACATTTTGATATCTGCTAATAGAAAAAGTATCATTTTAAAATGTTTTTTTCATTTATCATAACCTGTTGTTCATGGTTTAGTGATTCGTGTGAGTTCAATACTGAACTGGCAGACTATATTAAACTATAGTAACTTAAAAGTGATTCCTCTGAGATTGATTCATCTTTTAGCCTCATTATCATTTTACAATATTTTATATACTAAATCATGACATTGTATCCTTTAAGGTGATATATATTATGCATCAATAATTTTTAAAAAATAAAACTGAAATAAAATATTTTTTAAAATGTGATCCCACTTGGAAAATTATAAAATTTTAGTGGTAGCCATGTTTATGTACAATAACATTTCAGTAATTTATAGCAATTACTGCCAAACTCCCAAAGCCTTTTTAAGAAAATAATTCAGTGCTATTGTTGTTTTTAATGACTAAATACAATACTTTCATACATGCTTTTAATATAATAAATATATTCCTGCCATAAAATGAACCTACAGATGTATACTTGGTAGTCAAACCAAACAATGGACAAGTTATCTGATAAAAAGTTCGCATCCTTTCCTAGAAAATTTCATTACCTATAACTTTTAGAAAATTGACAAAGGGAAATAGAGAGTAGGAATCAAACCATCTTCTGCAAGAAAAAAAATCTATAAGCATAAGAAATATTCAAAATTATGTTTTAAAAATACTATTTTTAAATATACATTTACATCAACTTATTTATTGTAACCTAGAGTAGCACTTAGTAGGAGAATATTTAAAATTATGAGTTACATTTCTCTATTTATGTACTCATTTAATATATAATCACCTGACACAAGAAGAAACATACAAAATGTCAAATTATAAAAGAAGGGATTGCTTCCCATTTTTAGTGGAAACATTTTTCTCAAATGTCCTTATAATAGAAAGGATATCCCAGTAAGCAGTAAATAATTAGTAATTGAATTATTCATATATTTTTATTTATTCACCATTTTTCTCCCCAGAGCTTAATTCTTTATCAATCCTTTATTTATAATAAGTTGTTCTTTCCTATAAAACTTTTATTTTTATTTTTAGTTTTTCTGATGTTTGTGTGTTGAGGCAACTGGTTTACAATATGGTGGGAGAACCTCAGACTATAAAAAGATGTAAAATGTGTGTGTATTGTATATGTGTGTGTTTTGTGCAATCAACTAAAAAAAAAAGAAAAAAAAACACAATACTGTGTGTGACTCAGAGGCACTGGATCACAGTTCTTCAGAAATATGTCCCCACAGCACACCTAAAACGAAGGTACCAGAAATGTCACACCGGAGTCCACTGTGATCATCCCACGGTATCCCCCCGCCCCATGCGCACCCCCCCTCATCTCTCCCACTTGTATTCTCAAATCCACAGTTGACTTACTAAGACTTTGGATTGTCTTGGTTTGATCTGAACTTTCCCCATGTTTCTCTATATTCTACACTTAAATGACAACATCAGACATTTGTTTCCCCTTCTGACTGATTGTACATAGCATAATCCCCTCCTGTACAAACCACAAATGGAAGCATTTATCGTTTTTATATCTGTGGATATTTCATTGTGTGTGTATCACATTTTTCTAATCCTTTCCTCTGACCTTCCTCTGTTCTTGAGCACTTAAATTGTTTCCTTAAGTTCTCTGTTATAATCCATGTTGTGATATAAAGCAGAATACATGTAGAAAACTATTTTTTTTTCCAGATAGAAACCTAGTAGTTTAATTATTGGATAATGTTGTAAATATATTTTTAATATTTTGAGAAACTTTCATGCTTCTCTCCAGAGTCTGGACCAGCCTGTATTGCCACCAACTTTGTTTTCCTTTTTCCACATCCTCACCAGCTCTTGTTGTTTCCCATTTTCTCACAGGTATGAAGTATCTACCAAACTTATGAAGAAAGGTAAGTTTTCATTAGAAGCCTTGGGTTATTGCTTTTATAGCTCCAAATTTAAGTGCAAGTCTTATGCTATATTTAACATTTTTATCTACTGCAACCAGGTTAAGATTAAAATTAAGTTAAACACATGATCAAAATCCACATGAATAGGATACTACCAGTCTTCCTGAGGTAAGACTCTTCACATAATCAGAGACTTTATTTTGATTAAAGTACTTATCAGAGACTTTATTTTGATTAAAGTACTTTGAACTATATTAAGATACAAATATATTGGCATGCAATATTTCACAATTCTATTTTGCATGAGAATACTGTGAAAAGTGTTTTCATTGGAGAAATAGATCTACCCATAGAGCTACTAAATTACCCAACTTAGAAAAATCAAAGAAAAAAAATCATAGCGGGTTGAGTCAAACCAGGATGCAATGGAACAGAGTAGGTTCCTTCTTCACTCAAGACAGGAGCATCTGGACCTATGGATGGTGGGGAATAATCAAATTGCTTCCAGTGAAAATTCAAAACCTCATGTCAAAATTTTTATTAAAATATGCTAGTATGTTATTTCTATTTTTCTGCATCTATAAATGCATTATTTTTCAATAAATTATTATTTATTTTTCAATAGCTGATATACACATAACTAAAATGAATTATTTTTCAATAGCTGATATACATGTAACATATCTAAAGATCCTGAGGAATTAGCACTATGGTTTTCAATGCAAGATAGCTGGTCCACAGAGGATAGGCAAAGGTTTCTATTTCTTATCTCTTCAGGCATATGTCTTTAAGTCTTTTATATATATGCATTCTATTCATTTATCATAAGTTTTCCTAAATAGACATACAGAATATCTATCTTAAAATGCACTGACTTGGGAAATGCTCTTTAGACTATGAAACAACTAATTACACATTCTGTAAGTAGTAGCATATTTAACATGATACAGATTACATGCATTTATGTTTATAAATCAAATCCTCAGAACTCTAGTAAAACCATACTTCAAAACTATAAATTCACTTGCTATTTATTTATACTTAGAAAATCTGCATTTTTCATGAAAATTCATTTCACTTCACTAACAGTCCAGAATTACTGAATATGTATGCTAACACAGAACTGAATTTGCAGGTAATACAATTCTGAACACTTTACCTAAGCTAAGAGTAACTTTTGGTTTTAACAATATATTTAACAGTTATTATGTTTATTATCACCGGCTGCTCAATATAAGAATATGTCTCCCTCACTAAATGATATAATTTTACAAATAGTTCAACATCAGGTACACAGAACCTTATTATTGTAATAAGATTTTACTCTTTAAAAAATAAGTAATTCTTATCACTTATCTCTGTACCTTTTTTGAGGCCACAGTTAATTACTGTAGTACAAGTGGTAAAAAACTAGCTTAAAGGTCACACGACAATGTTTTCATTGGGACCTTTGACTGTACTCTGCAAATCTATTTAGGGAAAACTAATGAGTTTGTAGAGGAAGAAGTAGCTCATAAAGAATTAGGACCATGTAACTGATTTCCTGTAAAGGAAAATACTTGCATGAAAGAGATTCATGACAAGATTTAAGATGACAAATGTTTATGAATAACATTCTAAATGGCTGAAGTCAACTGTGCTATAAACCATCTGGCAAATTTAAGTCCTAACTGAAATGCATATGAATTATTGCCATTTAATGGACTATCTAATGGACCTATGAAAAAATTATTTGGCAAAACAACAGGTTTTCAGTAAAAGGAATCAATCTTCCTGAGGACCAAATTTAGAGACTATTTCTTCATGCAAATATGAATAATATACAGGCTGAAATAACAATAACATAGTCTTTGAATTTCAGAAAATAAAAATCATATGTATATAATGTATAAATAAAATAGACACATTTTGGTATCAAAGATAACATTTAACAAAATAGCAAGGTAGCATCTAAATCCATAATAACAAATCACCAGGATAAATAAAGTCTCCCTGAAGAAAAGTAAAATTATACTATACTGTATTAGATTTTAGAAATAGGAATACTATTTTAAAACATGGATTATTCATATACATCTGTTAATTTTGTAAGTTTTGTTAAATCAATTAACTCACTCAATGAGAGTATTTGATTAATATTTATGCCTGCTATAACACTGGACAATGTATTGCAATTCAAAGTTGACCAAAAACAAATGCAAACTGTTCTCTTGTTTATGATAACTGCATTATTTCCACACAGTGAATAGAGGATGTTATCTATGTTATTGAAAATCTGTTTCCTCAGTAATTGATTTTGCACTGCTCTTTAATTCAAAAATATATTCTCAATTATTTTATAGTGTTCTGTTGACACTGCTAGCTTTTTTTTTAGCATGAGATAGGTAGGAGACAAAGATTTCAATGCACCTATGTGAAAATTTATGTAGACTTAAGGTTTTACACCAAGAAGTTAAACTGTAAACTGAAGTTTTACAAGTGTTCCTATTGAAGTGACTATTTTGGAGTCATAGTTTATGTGTTACTTTAAATAAATTTAAACTACAATAACTGGAACAAAGTAAATGGACAAAATGTAGGTAGGCTAGGATCACATGCAAAAGAAAGAAGAGAGAAAAGTTAGATTATGTGTCACATGGTGTTAATTAATTCACTTATAATCAATATTAGATTTATGAAAATCAGTATTATTTTATTTTATAAGTAAAGACTAATTCCAGAACCAGTCACCTTACATTGAGAAGCACTGATACGATACTTGGAATAAGGCAAAAGAGAATGAGGACAAGGAAAAATTTATCAGATGCAAATGATCATAGTTACTATTGATTATTCATTTAGAATCAGCATTACTTACTACTGAGACACAGATATCAGGGTACTATTTCCACACACCTCATAGGCTGTGGCTATGGTCCACTGTTAATTTTTGTAAATGAAGTTTTATTGGAACACAGTGATGCTACAATAAAAGTGGAGAGTTGTCACCAAAATAATGAGGACCCTCAAACACCAATTTCTATCCGACTCTTCACAGGGAAAGTTCTCATATTGCTGTACAAAACTGGACTTTTTTTTTTTTTTTCGTAGAACACATCTAATTTTACCATGAATATTCACATTTTAGCAGCTAAATGGGACAATCAATTTTTATATAAGGGGAAAATATTACTTAAACATGCTTTTGAAAGAATCTTTAATTAATGATAAATCATGTCCACCCTCCCAATTTTCCACTCTCTACCAATGCACACACAGACACACATATACACACATCTCAATTCTGGGTTTGATCATGAAATTTCTTATGATAAAATATTACCAGAAATGAAATTATCAGATGATTTGGTGCACATTTGCCAATTGTTGCAGTTGTCTTCTTGGAATACTGCTTTTTAGATACCAGCCTACTTTCTGTCATAAAACTCAAGCTTGATGACTAAAGGAGGAGAAACCAAAGAGACAACGTGGTAAGAGAAGGTAGAGGATGAGAAGATATTGTATATATTCCTGGTTCTACCTGAGCCCACAGTTCATGAAATCACAGGTGTTACCTACAATATATAGAACAGAACTGCTTTGCTGAACCACTCAGCTCACAGATTCTTAGCAAACAATGAATTATTGTTTAAAGAATCACATCCTCTAAACATCTCTGCATAGCAAGAAACAGTGGAACGGTTCTCCAAAACCTTGTCTAATGAATATGTAATTACATGTAAACACACATACAAACTTTTATTTATCTCCTAAAAATTACTTAAGGAATGTGTATTTCTACAATTTGGCAGTGATCCCACCAGAGAGATGGTCTCAGCTATACAAATTGAAAGATGGTCTGAAACATGTCTTCTTTTTAAGAAAACAAAAATCAATACAAATGATGCTATCAGCAGTAACAACACAAATAAACAAGGAAGCAAGGAATTCTTGAATTTGTTTTATTTCCCCAGGATTTTTTTGACATCTCTCTTTGCTGTTTCTAAAATACATCTCTATTCAGTACCATTATTTCTTATCACACTAGATACCTTTCATTTTATTTTAAATACACATTTCTATATTTTCTGCCCAAATTAGTTCTAGGAGAATAGTATAACAGATGCAGCAATAATTCATTCTTTCTTTTCTAGAAAAGATAGCAGAATAGAAACTTGTGGTAAAGGAATTGAATGAGATTTATACCCACACATACATTTTCCTTCAAGATTACTACAGGTGTAAATAATCAGATAGACCCTTTACGTTTTGATAACTCCAGCCCCAGTTAGTGGTGCTAATAGTGCCTTATATTTCAGAGTCTCATAGTATTCACAACATCCTGAATCTCATGAGAATCTGCCCACATTTTAGTAAATGATTCATTTTGCAAATGTTTTTCAACTTTCCCAAAATCAATATTCTATTTATTAACTTCCAGGAATCTAATTTACTGTTTCATATTTTTATGAAAATTATTCAAATGTCCCACTTTACTTACAATCTAATCATTTTTAAATGATCATGACAATTGGGTTTCAATTAATACTCATCCATGGCATGACGGTTTTACTTTTTTCTTGAGTTAACACAAAACTGTGCTGATAATTATATCATGGTAGTGTAAAGGCACTCATATACTTATCAGCTATACAGACCATATATAAATACATATATATATATATAATTTACTAAATGAAAATGATAGGAATAATGCTACAGAAGTGATTAATGTATAACATACACAGTGGAATATTACTCATCAATTAAAAAGGACAAGTTGGATTATTTTATGATTAACATGGATGGATTTAGAAGAATTCATATTAGCAGAAACAAGTCAGAAAGAAAAAAGAAACAGAAACCAAATGGTTTCACTATTATATGGGAAAGATAAACAAAAATCTATGAAAAAAAGTCAAAACAAGCCAACAACCAAATTGAAGTACACATCCTGAGGTGCTGGTGGTGGGGGATGGGACAGGGAGGGAAGAGTCAGGGAGGGGGAGTGAACCCTAGAGATCACACAGATGTGAAATTAATAGATAAATAAATTATTAAAAAAAAGAAACTGTTAGAAAAGAAAGCTGTCTTTCTGATTTCTTTTCTTATCTTTTTTGTGTATTTTATTCTTTCCTCTCCTTTTTTTTTTTTCTACTTAGAAGTAAAGCACAGGAGAGTTGACTCACATGTCTTGGAAATCACTTTTATGTCATTGAGAGCTTTTTCAGAATGCTTTCTGAATCTGCCAGAATAGCTTAAATGAACAATACTTTATGCAGTCCTAGGTACTGCTTATTTGACAAGTTTTTTCCCTCTGACTCCTTGTTTTCTAAAGAATTTATCAGCTAAAGTTTATATTCCTCGTATTTAAAAAATACACGTGGAATGAGACTTTTTTTAAATGAATATCTTAATCTAACCTAAGTGTGGCTTAGCAAGGGCATGTGATAAGGTGTCCAAAGTCACAGCTTCAGATATCCTGAATGTCTAAAGGAAATGAACATAAGCTTCTAGAATGGTTGTCATGAGGTCCCTCAATCTCTTGTATGGTGTCATTCCAAAGCTATGTTAGTGGGAAAAAACCATTTAAGTATTTACTAAGCCTAGTATACAGTTTGTCGTGTATTCTCTTCTCTACTGATTTAGCTACTAATGTCTCCGAATGATATGCTGGTTGACAAGGAATTTGAAAAAATTAGAGAAGTCTCATACTATTAGTAATATTTAGTCAATTTTCCTGTGAGTTTAAGAAGTCATTATCAACTAGATTTCTGTAAGAATAATGAAAGCAGAAGTAAATTTAACATTACCTTAAAACTTCAATTTCTCATACATTATTTATATATAAAAAGATCAAAATGAGTACTCAAGAACATAACATTGAAAGTGTGTTATAATATGGATAGTTCGCGTGAGTTTAACTTAAGTGGAAAATTTTTAAAAATCATTCAAATTGGCCGGGCGCGGTGGCTCGTGCTTGTAAGCTTCAGCCTATGAAACGGCCGGGGCTAGGGATCGCGGTTCAAGTCCCGCCTGGGGCCCCTAGCGAGACCTAGTTCCAAAAATATAGCTGGGCGTGGTGGTGCGCACCTGTTATCCCAGCTAGCTGTGAAGCTGAGGCTGGGGATTGCTTGAGTCCGTGGTACCCCAGGCAACGAGAGCCTGCGGTTCCATGGGCAAAAATAACGAGACCTAGTCTAAAAAAAAAAAAAAAATCATTAAAATTAATCCTTATATTTCCTGTAGCTACACACACAGACACACTGATACACAGATTCACATACATATGTTTGTTTTCATTCTCTGGAACTTTACTTACTAAAATAGTTGAGTTATTTACTAAAGTCATTGAGAAATGGTTTTGTCTTGTGCTTTTCCATTATAAAGGTGAAGGTTAATCAGAAGGAAAGAATATCTTCTTCTTGTTTATTTATATAGTTCATTAATATTGGATGAAATTTGAAAACTACTAGTGGCATTGTATTCTATGGTAAATGCCTTTGATGTTGATATTTATTGAGCCATTAATTTCCATAAGAAAAAAAAATCTAACTTATGACAGACTGAGTTGTTCCTTTTTGTAGTGCTAGAAAGACAGCAGATTTCTAATTCCCCACAGCATTTTACAAATTAGAACTAAGGGGAAGTTTTTGACAAGTGCTCTCTTCAGAGGCAGGAAGGTCATTTTACATATTCTTATATAGCTTTTGAAACCTTTTTTTAAATAGCCCAAGTTAATTGTGTTTGATCTTCTGAGACAAAATTTGCCTCCCCATGATTTCTAAGATATTTCTGTCTCTAGAAAACACTCATGGGTGGACGTTTGGTATGGAATCACTCCAAAACACTATTTTGGTGTGTGAATATCCTTGGGAATTTTCCCAAACTACATAAATTGAGCATCTAAGTTTTAAAAACTCTGCTAGTATATTCTAGTAATAAAAATCCCTAAATCTCCAAGAATCACTTAGAAGGGGAAAGTGGATCTTCCAAGAAATACTTCAGAGAATTGAAGTGCAAAAAAATACAGGCAAGGAGTAATTGTTCTCCAGGGAAGAATCACAATGGGCAGCAGTCTTTCCTAATGCTTACTTGAATTGGGGGGGGGGGGAAGAAAATGGTGAAAAATATATCAGAATTTTTTTACTAATATCTCTAAGAAACTGAAATCTGAAGGTATATGAACTAAAATACAGAGGGGTTCGATGTTAGCCTGAGTGTAATCAAGAGAGAGAAATCACACAGTAGTTAGAACAAGGAACATTTACTATTAAGAACATAACTATAGCTTAAGGGTCCTCCCTTAACTACTGAAAATGGAACTCCCATTCAACCCAGGAATCCCATTGCTATGAGTCTACCCAAAGGTTACAAAACTCATTCAAAAAATCACCTGTACCCAGATGTTTATTGTAGCGCTATTTATAATAGCCATGGAAGCAATCTAAATGCACCAAAATAGACAAATGGTACAAGAAAGCTGTGGTGTATGTACACAGTGGAATATTAATTCATGAATCAAAAAAAAAATGTATGTCATTTAGGGAAACTTGAGTGAAACTATTAGAAATCATGCTAACAGAAATAAGTCAGAAAGAAAAAGAAAAATACTGAATGGTCTCATTTATATTAGGGATAACAGGAAAACAAACAAACAGACAAGAAAAATTTAAAATAACTCTCAGTGAAATTGCAGCATGGTGCAGCATGGTGTGTGGGGTTGGTGGGAAAGCAGGAGTGGAAGGGGCATAAAAGATTGAAACTATGATTCACAGGTGATAAGGTGGTGGGAGAACCCAGGGGTAGATAACAATGTAAAATAAAAGAAATGAACAAATAAATAAATACACAAATAAGCTAAAAAAAAAAAAAGGAAAAGCATTACAGGATTCAAGTACAGACCTTATTCTATCAACTATAAAACTACAAAGACAAGCTGTGTATCAAGAACCTCCATTGTGCAACAAAATAATTTCTCTAAACTAAAATTTAAAATATTTTGGATTAAACTCTAACCATCCTTTTGTTCTCTCCCCCAACCCCTCCTCTCTTCTCATGATTGCCCGTTAATTGATCCCCCTACATTCCTGGGCACTTGGAAAACTGATAGCTACATATTTAATAATATTCTCTATGTCCCTCTGAGCTTGACAATGACAGCAGAAACAAATATCTGATTGCTGAGAAAACACCCTACTAGGAAAATAAAATACCTTGACTCATGTTGCCAAGACTGTCTAGCTCCTCTAAGACCTAAACATGTGAAGCCATGTACCCCCTCCATGTTCTGTTGTTCCAGCATTCTTGCTACCAGGAAGCAGAATTTTCTTTGCCAGCCTGTCCTGGCTGACTCCTTGATGGCCAGCTCAACAAATTCCTCTATGCAGAGATAATTCTCCATAGCTCAGTTTGACTTTCTGGGTGCAAATAAAAGATGTAGTTTGGTTATTTTCAGTTGTCCTCTGTCCATTTTATATTCCAGTGTCAGATAATAGTAATCAGTATTTCTTGAATTCATTCATAATTGGTTCTAGGCATCCATAGATAGAACAGAGAATTGTATACTTTGTTTTAACATTACACAGAGTCCAATTTAAAACAAAAAGTCAACCAGGACACTACACTCATTAAAATCCTCTAAACCTTTCCATGTTATTCAGCATGTAAATTCCAGTAACTACAAAACCTAGAAGGTCCTATATAAAATTCTCCAGTTCCCACTAAAACTATCAAATGACTCTTTGTCTTCTTCAGTCATGGGTGAGTTTGTTTCAGATACAATGACTTATTTTATGGGGTGGGGAACTGAGGGTAGGGAAAAGATGGGGTAGTGAAAAATGCTCAAGAGTGTTGTTAAGGATTTTGTACTTAGTAATTATTGATCTCTGCCTATGACATCATTTCCTACTTCCTCCTCATTTTAATTATCATAAAGAAGACTTTCACAATGACTTTACATAAAATGGCAACCATCTCTGTTTTTATCTCATACAACCTAACATTATAATTATCCCACATATACTTCTAAGAGAAAAAATTTGTTTACTTCTACATTTTCTTATGCTTGGAGAAATGAAGAACATTCCATTAGCTCTTCTTATCACTACAAGTTGGATTTCTCTATATCTGGGTCTAACACAGATTTAATGTCCTCTTATCCACAGCTGCTAGTCTGTTGTATATTCTGAATATCTCAAATCACTTCAATGGATAAAAAGGTGAATGGAAAGTTAATGCAATAACCATTGCCTTGTCACCATGAATCAAAACTTTCTCTGTTGTTGATGCTAAAGAGATATTGGCTGAATTTTATGGATGTGGGCATTGCTTACTTAGACCAATCATAATGAGGAGAGAATAATCAATACAACACCGATGAGGTAAAAGAAAATAAGCACTGGAAGACGAAGTATGGTATGTAGTAGTTCATGGAGTTTTCTTGAATGGAATAATCATTGGGCTTTTTGAGAGTGAAAAATCAGAGTTAACAAGGTAATTAAAAGTGTCACAATAATCCAGGCAGGAAATAAACATGTATATTATATTGAAAAAAAAAATCATGGTTTAGGAAATTGGGTGAAACTAGAATAGAGTTTGTGCTCCATAGAACAGGGGGGAATGATTCTCAGTTTATTTCACTTAAAAACTTCTCCAAATATAATTTAAAAATTGCATTACAGAATTAATTTCACATTTAGATTTATTGTACATACTAATCGAAAAGGCAGTTAGCATCTTTATCAAATTAATTATTTTTAGTTCATATACAAACATTTCTTTTCTTTCTGACAGTAAAATACAATAACCTTTTTGTTGAGCTTCTGATTCTTCAGTTTCCACTCTGTTAGCTATATTACTCATGCCAGAGGTCTTGAGTTGACTCGAATTTATGATATAAAAACTTCCAATCTGACTAAATTACTATATTTAGAAATGTCATGTACATTGCCTAAGGGCTGTCAATATGGTAATATCCTTTTACTACTAAGTATCATCACCAGAAACCTGAAAAATCCTTGTGCAGAAGATACATATTGAAATTGAAGCAGAGGGGTAAAGGGTTAAATTGACCTTATACCCTTAAGCACAAAACAATAGGAAACACCTAAACTGTTAGATGAGGCTTACTTTCATACATTCCTAGCCTGGAGGCTTATCAGGAGATGAAAAAGTCTAGACAATCACAGACAGGACTGACCTGGAGCTGAGCTCCAAGGGGCCAAAGCAGAGTAGTATTGTTTGCCCAGGAGTAAGAGGTTCACTACGAAAAACTGAAAACTTCAGTTATCTGATAGAAAGTCTTTTCCTACTCCCCCTGAAATGACAGCCTATAAGTAACCAAACTTCAGTATGGTCTACATGTCTTTGCCCTTAAGTGGTTCTATAGTCAATAAAATTTTACTGCATTTTTATCAAGATCATTCCCCCAAATTAAGATAAATCTTTTTTAATAGATAATAGAGGAGATGAGTTTGTTTTGTTTTTTCTACTGCTGCCTCATTCATCAATTTGCAATAAACTTATTTTTTTCTAACAATACTGTCACAATAATTGACACTTCACACTGCACAAGAATCATCATCTTAAATATCTAATTATTAAGGTGAATGAATTAATGAGTTTTCAATAAGAATAAATTTAGTAAGCATACTAAGAAGATTTCACACAAATTATTAATTTTAATTAATATATGTCCAATTATGAATAATAAGAATTATGGTTTGGGGAATATAAGATATGCAAAAGTAGATCACTAATTAAACAAGGGGTGTCTGATTTTCTAAGAGGTCCCTTGAAACAAAATTTAAAACTTTTATAGCTTTAGCTAGCAAAAAAAAAATCTCTTGCTCTATTCAGTCTTAATAGACACAATGAAAAATTAACATTCCCCATACACTAGTTTCTTCAGATTGCTTTGGAAGATTTAGCAACAGTTGCTTTCCCAGAAAGCTGTGTATATTTTTTAAATCTACCTCTACAGATAGAAACTAGATTCTCTTTACTTATCTTCAAATTTGTATTTGTTAGTGGGTGATTGGCTGGCTGGGCGGTGAAGTAATTGAAAATTATATTGTGTGCCATACTGTCTTGGTGGACAGGGTCTGAAAGACCCACACGAAGAAATGGGGAGAGGAAAAGAGTGTGTGAAAGGAGAGAGAGGTGTGTGGTGCCCATAAAAAGAAGAAGGTGGAGTGGCCAGAGAGGGATCAGCATGGTGGGCCACTGAGAAATGGCAGGTCAGGAATAACCAGGCAGAAGTAAGGTGAGCCAGATAGGAATATGGTAGACATTGGAGAACGGTGAACCAGCAGTGATGAAGAGCCATGTTGTGGCCAGGTGTGTAGAGCACTAGCTGAAGAAGCCTGATAGTAGTGTGATGCTGGAGCAAGAGGTGGCACGGAGAAGAAAAAAAGCTTGTCTTGTTTGAAAGCTGGAAAACTGGTTCTTGGAGAAAGCCAGGGATTTGGAAAGCTGATTTTGCATGAGTAATTGCTGGAAAAGTCTGAAGACCTTTGGAAAAGCTGAGGAGTTTTGGAATGCTGGAAAGAGAAGAAGCAGAGAAGATGGAATTTTACAAAGAAAAGACTGGATTTTGCAAAGTGCCTGCCTCAGTTTGGAGGAGCAAAAGGGCATCAAGTTGGATGTGTGTTTTTGGTACTTCAGGGACTAAACGGTATTGGGTAAGATAACTGGCCATTTGGAGCATTAATTACTTTCTGTTTCACATTTTGTTGCCCTTGTTAATAAAACCTTGTTGTTTAAATTGCACTGTGACTCACAACTGTCACATGAAGGTGGGAAGAGCCTGTATTTAAAAAGTGCTGCTTTTTATTTTGGTTTATTATTTGGAGGCTTTTGCCCTATTTGCACCAGATATCATATTGAAGATATTTTTCAAAATCTATATAGAGCCTAACTTTCAATGAAAACTTAGCAAATATATTAAATAGTACTATTTATTCATTTTAAAATATTGACTGTGACCACAAATCTTTTATGAAAAACCCCTAATATCTATGCAAATACTACTACCTTTTTTTGTAATTTTCCAAGCCTCAGAGAAGTAAAATATAGTCATATCCTTGGATTTAGTTTTTTGTTTTACCAACCATAAGCAATCTTAATAAATGATGTATTTTTCCTGAACAACAAGACAAATTTCAGGTGTAATTTGACAATTTGTTCTAATTTGCTGATCATAGCCCTTTATTTTTTTAATTTTTAAAAAGAATCAAAAAATAGAAGAGTTACCTCCCAGCTATTTCATAAATATTCAGACTTCATGGGCCCTACCAGACTGAACTTGAGTATATAATTTATACAATTAGAAACTTGTTTAATTACATTTTCTGACTGCTCTCCACATTGCTCAGAATATCCATATCCCTGATGTTCATAATTACATCTGTTTGTTTTCTAAGAATTATCTAATATCCCTTTAAAAATATATATTATATGTTATGAAACATAATAGTGTATATATAATGCTATATATTATAAAATATACTACATATATATGTATATATATATATATCACCTGTGAACCATCATCTTGATCTTTTGTGCTCATCCATTTCCTGATTACCCTCCCGCACCTCACCCTCCATAGCTGCATGCTTTAGTTCTGCTGTCAGCTTATTAGTTTTGAATTTTTCTTGACCTTTTGTTTGTTTTCCTTATACCTATGAGAACATCTTGTTTTTGTCTCTTTCTTTCTAGCTTATTTCCACTAGCATGATTCTTTTTTAGATCCATCCATGTTATCACAGATGCATCAAATTTCTTTTTTGATTGCTGAGTAATATCCCATTGTGTAAATATGCCATAACTTTTCATACATTTGTCAATTCTGAGACATTTGAGTTGTTTCCAAATCCTGAATATCTTATCTTAAAGTGAGAGTCCAATCTGATAAGTGCTATAATTCTCCATAGCTATAATTGGATGGTAAATTACATCTGTTGAGAATTATAGCACTAATGATATTGGACTCCCATTCAGAGATAGGATATTCATGTTAGACTAATTGTTTTTTGAAGACATTGTATAAATTTATCAAATTGTGATAAGAGAGTCAGAGAGGATTGAAATTGCAATGGGATTTAAAGAGGATAGATAAGATTTTGTAAACTGTGTCTTTATTACATCGTTTAAAAATACTAAATAAGAAATGATGTTGCAATTGATCTTTCAAGACTTTTGCAACTCAGTCCATATTTAGTCTCAGAGGGTCTATTTCTATTAAAATAAGTTTTGTTTTTGATGATTGTGCCAATAAAATTACAAGCTGGCTAAATAATTTTAGATGGGATCATGAATCAAGAATAAAGAACCAGTAAATACTAGCTTTCCTATGAGTTAAACCCATAAAACCAAACTTTTCTATATTGGCTAGTTATATAAAGAAAAAAAATACATATGCTGTGTGTACTAACTAATTTTCCCATGACAGATATACAGCTGAGTTTAATCATGGAAAAGTGTGTGTCCTTGTACTCATTAGAAAAAAAAAAAAAAAAAGCAATGAACCTATTTTGAACATGAACATTGACTGAGTCAAGGGTGAAGCTAGTGAGAAAATCAAAACCTCAACTGAACACAAGGTTAGTGATAAACAAGTCTGGCTGCAAAAGAAAAAGCACTTTATGGAGTTTCATAGTAATGTGGATAAATAATATCTAACTATATCTAATATATTTAAATATAAATACTTAAATTTACAATTCAAGTTCAATTTATATTAGTATATTCTGTTCTTAACTTTAAGAAATAGTATACACCAAATAATTTAGTTAGTTAAATTAATTATTTTATGTAAAAGTAATTTAATAAATGTTTTAAAATAATTGAATCATATTTTATTTAAATATTAAATATCATATAGGTTAAAAAGGCAAGCTAAATAAATTAAAATGTTAAACACAAGCAGATAAATGGTACTTTCTTTTTTGCTCTCACTGTTTTGCTCCAATTGCATAAATGAAAGAGGGAGAAATGGTAAGGATTTCAAGACACTTATTTTCCAGAATATAAATCATGATATTTAATTTGCACAATTTATCTTCTTTCTGTTAACTTAACAAGTTATCAGTAGGGTGGAAATGGACAGTGTCAGGAAAAACTATTCCACTCATGATCTAGATTTAGACACATTCTTAGTGCTTTTCCAAGAGATCAAGAGGTCCTATTTAACCACAATCTAGGTTCTTAGGTTATAGGTGGCAAGGATGAATTAAAACTGAATATGAACAGGAAAATATGTGCTCTCCCTTTGATAACAAATTTCTAACTCATGAAACTATTAAACAAAGTAGAACTGATGGCTGACTGATTATATGTACGTATTTATCAATGGACCAGAGACAAAATTCAATATTTTTTCAAATGCAATTTGTAACCATACTCAATTATTTGTGAAATTAATGGAATGTCTCTCCCTCTTCTTGCTTGTGGAAGGAACTATAGGATTTCCTGGTGATGTGGTTAGAAATCTTTTAATATGTTTATATGTATACACTTTAATGTGTGTGTGCAATTTGATAATTAGTAAGTGTTTTGATTGGAACAGAGATAGACTAATGTAGAGCAGCAATGATGGTATAGTCATAGCACAAAGACTGTGAGAAAAAAAAAGAGGAAACAGATTATTATCTCATTCTTTTTTGGCTTAGACAAGTTACTTACTAGTGATCCTTTGAAAACAGTAAACCTTTATAGGGATTATAAATTTTCAGCAAGATAACAAAAAAATTAGGATTATTGATTTACTTTTATCTTTTTCCAACAGATTACTGGCATTCAGATAGGAAGGATTTGATAGAATTATCAAATAAAAATACAGGGTAGATATTAAGTGTATGAAAGGCCCCAACTTTTACTGTTTAATCTGAAAAATTAAAATTTAACTCAGCATCTAACATTTCAGTTGGCATCTGTTTGATCTCAGCTCATGAGTTTCTGGTCTTGGCCTTTCCTTTTTTTAGCTAGCTTACCTCGTTATTATTTATTTACTATTACTATTATTATTATTATTATTATTATTATTATTATTAATCATCTCCAAGGTAACAGTTCTCTATATTGACCTGTTCTTGCTGCACAATTGCATCTTTGCACCCCTTTAAATTCTTACAGCTGGCTCTAATCTCATATATCGTTAGCCATCACTCAGAACCAGGGGTGTTTGACCCAGATTTACCCAATCTTATTTTTTATTATCATCCATTAAGAAGTCTGCTTAAATATTAATTTTCTTCAACATCTATGAATTTTGTAGCTGTAGCATTTATCTTTTTGTCTACAGTTTCCCCTTAGAGAGTCACAAATAATATGATATCTAAATATTTATGTTCTACCAAAACAGTTGTGACTTCCCTAGGGTAACATTTCCCCATGGACAGCATTAACCCCAAAGACAGGTCTTGGTCTCTGCTATTGAGCAGATTGGCCTCCATATCAAATGCCTTACACTTCTGCCAAAAACAAAAGTGGAATCACCTCAGGTCTCACCTTTCTGGAGAAGAAAAAGCAACACTTGAGGGGAACACAAACTGACACAGTTAACATGGAAAATTATATGAGGATTTCACAAAAATGATGACTAACACTACAAACAAAACCCACTATTCTAATTCTGGGCATCCACCCAAAGAATATAAAAATACTAATTCAAGAATGTATAAGCACCCTTGTTTCCATGGCCACATTATTTATAACAGCCAAGATTTGGAAGCAATGTAAGCATTGATCAATCAATGATTTGATAATAAAGGTACTTTATATTTATTCACACACACAAGAGATTACTATTCAACTGCTATCTAAAAAGATCAATTTTTGCCACCTGCAACAGGAATAAACTCCAGAGTATTATGATGTTAAGTGAAAGAAATCAAAGAGAAAATAATAAAGACCATAGTATTTCACTCATAGGTAAAAAAGAAAGCAAGCAATTAATAGAACAAAAGAGTGATTAACCTAGAGAAAAGCAAATCTAGGTTGAGTAACAGGACCATGGCTGGATGGGGGTTGTATGCGATGGAAATGTTGATGCTGATCACCATGTAGTACACACAGATATCAGAGAGTATAAGGTGTACAATGAAACTTTAACAATGTGGTAAAAGCTACCCAAAATAAACAAAAGCTATAAAAATTTCTCAATATTTTAAGATGTAGGCCAAGTAAACAACTGTTCAAGGGAGGGGGAGGTTATACAACAATTTTAATTTCTCCAGCAAACTTTACATATCTCAAATACCTAAGGTCTCCTAAATAGGTTACCCCAGAAGGATTAGAAGATCTTTAAAGGAAGATCCAATGGTGCCATTATTCAAAATACATATTGCTAAATACCCTACTCTTTTTATAAGGGGTTTTTGAGAAATCTTTGAAAATTTAAGTTTTTAAATATATGAAAGTATTTTTAACTAAGAAATTTAAAAACAAATGTATAAAGAAAAAATGTGTACATTTTTCATATAGTTTATTATTACCAGGAACGCATGCATTATCTTGACAGATGTTAGTAGAACTGAAATCGGGTGACCAGAAAAGGCATGTACTTTAACTGAACACACATACAGGTTTGCTTCTCTCTCCCGACCAGACTACAAACAGTTCCTTAGCATTTGCCTGTACCTTTAACTAACCACACCTAGGCTTGCTTCTCTCCCTAGGAAGCAGGCTACAAACTGTTCATTAGCATTTTCACTGTACTGCCTACTATTGATATGCAAACATCAGCTACCAGTTCTCTTTGCTTTCTTTCCCTCTTTCAGACATAAAAGAAAAACTTAAAAACACAGCTTAAACTCTTGTGGGTTATTTCCACCATCCCCAATCTTCCCAACTAAAATACCAAACCAATGCAAGACTATCAATGCAGAGTAATTTATTTCTAACAAAGTGATTTCCTAATTATACTAATAACTTCACAAGAAACATGTAAGGAAAACTCCTATTACTTTAACATTGTCCAATACCTTTCTCAGCATTGTCCAAAGTCTTTTCCCCAGATTGCCCAAAAATTCTCACTCAGTCCTGATCATCTCACCAATGCCCAGTCAGAGTTGATCTCCAGAAGCTTGAAGACATGTTCCTTTGGTTTCTCCTTGTCTTCCAGGCTGTGTTCTCCTTGTCTTCCAGGTAACAGGAACCCCCTGGTGCTAGACCAGCAAAGTTCACTTTCTTTTCAGTCCTGACTTTTGCACGGCCTCTTCAGACACAAGTTAAACTCAGCAAAACAAACTCCAACACGGAGTTCAAAACTGCAAACTTCTTAACTGCTATTAGCACACATGTTGTTAGCCCAGGTCAGCCAAGGACTGCAGGCCCCAAGTGGCCACATAACCAAGCTCACATGGTTCAAATCTCGATCTTACTAAATTGCCAAAACCAAAAATCACTCCTCCATAAATCTTCTCTGTCTGACCTCTATATTGCATCTGATCCTTCTCTTTGTTTTCACACTCTTTATATACCTTGATTTCCCTCCTTCCAGGAACCACACACCTGGACCATTTCAATTCTTCCTCCTCCCTGCATCTCCCTGAAGGGAAATTCCAACTAAGGTCATTCTCACTTTTTAGTGTACCTGTCCTTGAAATCTGCAATCTTAAACAGGAGACAATGGGGTTGGGGGGGGGGTAGCACACCTTATCAAAACTGTGATAGTTTTGCCCAAATTTCAAATTTTAAATCTCAACTCATTCACATTTTTCAATGTATGAGCAGAATGCCTTTGTACTCTGTGTCAGGACACAGTTCAGAGTTAGTATATGTTCCCCCAAATTTCTTGACAAGAATGACACATAGTTATTTACTTTTGCAGTTCTTTCAAGTAATTTTCATTTTTATTTCCATTGTAGCAGGTGTGTATGACCTTTTTAGCATTCAAAATATTTTTTTAAGGAATATAATTAAATGGGGAAATATAAAATAATAGAGAATTGCTTAGGATAAATAGCAACTTTCCACAATTACTTCTTATCCCAGTTATATATCCTAGCTAGTGTCTTCTTGGATTAATGGTTAACAATCTAATGTGTGTCTGATGGAGTGAAAGCACAGACCTTTAGAAAATCATCTGAAATTAATAAGACATGGAGACTAGGGGGTAAGCATGTAACAGTCTGATCTCAGAGAAGAGCCAGAATTCATCAGAATCTCACAGAGAGACAAATTCCATTCAGGAAGATTACAAGTTTGATCCTAGCAACAGATCCTAAATGTCTTAGTGCTTGAGTTAAGGGGCCACATAGTGGGAATTTGTTGCCAGAAGGCATATAAGACAGACCAGAACCCAGAGTCTCTTGTGTTAAGCAAATTACTCACTCAGTGACTCATTTATTCACCAAAACTTTTTGGGTAGTTACTGTAAGTCCGGGGCCTGGTGAGTTTTCTGATGGGTCTATTATGTGCATAATAGACAGGGTTTTGACTGTATGGATCATAAAATAAAGAGCCCATTTTCAGATAAACTGCAAGAATCAATCCAAATATTTAAATTATAACACAATGTCACAGCAAACATATATTTTGCTAAATCCTTAGCATGTTCTTTGGAATTTGCAATACTGCTTATTTTCCAATGGACTTGTATCTTTGAATTGCTCTGGAAAAAAATCTTTTTTTTTTTTTTTTTTTTTTTCGTTAGAAGAAATTGACTTAAAAGCTGACAGGTGTGTGTATTATTAAAAGAATTTTTAAAAAGATTTCTAGCCTTTGCCAATTTGTTGTAATTACTCCTACCAGTCTAGTTTTAGCCTTCTATACTGCTGGCAGAAGTCCTGAAATAATAGAAGTCAGTTCTCAGAAACCTATAGAAACTGGTTCCAGCACATTACTGAATGTTGACCTTTTAATGCCTGCCTGATCTTTCCTATTAAAAGCAGTTGCCAAATCTTTGGAATTAATCCTTTAAAAATATTTGTATTAAATCTTAGTTTGTGGGTATTTCTTTCAGTAGTTATCTAATTCTGGAGGAAGGAAGATATAGATATCTCTACTTTAGTGCCTTTATACCTGCTAGCCTTAAGCAGGGCTTAACCTATTGTTGAGTTCAGGTTTATGTTTCAGGTGGTGAACTGATCCAAAAAGGAGAAATAAGAAATACCAGGGGTCACAGACACAGACCCCTAAATTTATCACTGCATGTAAAAGAAGACAATTTTTTATATACATAATAACCTTATTTTATATATCTGCCATGATAACTCTGAATATCTAAGGAGTAAACATTATTATATGATTACAAATATAAGTGGGACTGTAATTGGAATACAGTCTTTCAAAACTTCAAATCTCATGCCTCTGCCACAGCATAGAAAATTCAGAGTGAACACTAAAAGTTCAGGCACTGTTTAACCAATATATATGTAGGCTGACTTTTGTCTGTCATGGATTTTGGCTTATTCAGTTTATTTGTTAAGGATAGAGGTAAAATGATCTGAAAGACAGTTAAAGGTTACATGTGAAAATAATCAAAACTGCTGTTTTTTTTTTAATGTGGAAAATTTGTGAATCTTGTTTATTTCTACTATTCACATTCCCATTACAATGGATAATCAAGAGCTGACTACATTATAATTAGACCTGAGGTTGAAGAACATATCAAACAATTCACAATTTATAGTATAATATAGCTCATCAACCCACTAAATATAGATTAATAGGACATTCAAAACCATGCATTTGGCATATCAAAGGCAGTTTCCCACATCTGGAGTGATTTGGGATAAATTGTTTAAGACTATCTTTCAATTATTTTTGGTGAGCTCTACTTTGCATAATGTTGCAATCAGTCCTTGAGTAGAAAATGT
>PVHY01021973.1:0-23058 GCA_004024945.1 Uropsilus gracilis
AAGCTGTGTGTGTCTCTGGGAGAGAGGGTGCATTTTCCTTCGGGTTTAATTTTCCTTTCTTCTCTTCAACTCCTCCCTCTTCCTTCTGCAGTGCCTCCCAGGAAAGGCAGCTTCCTGGGAGCAGTTGATGCAGATCCCTAGCTGTGTTGTGACTTTGGGATGCTACAGGAGCCACTTTTCTCTCCCAGCTGATAATTTTGTGGGGAGACCTGGTGTGAAAAGTGTTCTTTGGTGCCAAGACCCCTGCTGTTGAAGGCCCCAGCCTCTGAGATGAAGACTGGGTTGTTTTGTTCTCCTGAAGTGCTTGTGGGGTCACGTGGCATCCTTCTTGAGTAAAGAGACTCTCCCTTATTGTTTTAAACAATACAAAAACACTCTCAGGGGCCAATGAAGATCGTTGTTTGTGGGGAAACAATTTATTATTTTAAATGGTATTTTCTAAAGGGATAATTGGCCTTTATCTGATCTTTCTTGAGGGAGCTACATTTTCTTTTCTTCCACAGACCAATTCACGATAAATGAATTTGCAAGTTTAATGCAACTCATTCCATTTGGCAGCTCCCCAGCTTCAAGATGCCTATGCTAAGAGAAGTGCAGATTTTGGCATTCTAGAGGGCATAACCAATAAAAACGATGACAGTGTGATGCTCGAGGATGAAACTCAAATGCAGCTTCCTAAAACATAATAGCTTCTGGGACACTTCCCAGAATCCATTTCAGAGATGGCTGTGCATGTGACTACCTGACAGGGAATATGTGTGAGCCTTACTCTTCCCTTATACTGTGGCCAGATGCAAACAGGTGGGATGGGTGGCTTCATTTTTCACTTTCATGTTTATTTGAATTAGATGATCGAGTTGACTGCTTGATCGGTAATACCATAAACACAGCCTATTTATCCAAAACAAGTTTTGACTGTTCAACTGGTCCTTCCCTTTGTTCACTAAAGAAAGGAAGAGGAAAACTGTAAAGATGTGATACATAGTAAAGGGAGTAACAGTTACAAATTAAAATAACTTCTTGTAAAGTGTTCCTTCTGAGGGAGTTAGGGGGAGAAGCTTTATCTGTTAATATCCAGGTAATTATATCCTCTGCTGAAGTCAAGGTTTGCATCAGAACCACCAGAGGATGACAGACTCATTAGAACAGGACTACCTAGGACCCACACTTAGGTCTCTAGGCACAGTATTTGGGAGGGAGCAGGAGATCGCATATTTCAAGAAAGTTCTCTGAAGATGCTAAGTGAAGTTAGTAAGCCTGTGACTACACTTAGAGAACCACTGACTAATTTAATCCATTATGCAGGGGTTCTCAGTTCTGGATGTTCACTATAAATTAATTGCAGGGTGATATGCTCAACTCTGACACGCACAAAAGCATTTCTCTCAAAAGTTTACATGATGCATACTTCCATCACCAATCCTAGTAAATATTTAATTAATTGATTTCAGAGTGTACTTTAGAGATATGAAGTGGAAACAGCATAGACTAAAACACTGATTCCCAGAATTGAGCAATACGTGGGTTCATTAAAGTTACTCATATAGTAATGATAGTTTTCATTAAAGAAACTAGGTACTCATTGCACTTAGGTAACTTATAAGTAAATAATCATTTCTATGAAATATTAATACAGGAGTATGTGTACAAATTATGTAACAGAAATAAGTACAAACATGATAATCTACAGTTATATTTAATATCATGTAATTTGAATAGAAGTTAAACAAAAGTATGCAGATTCAAAGCAACTTTAATTTTTTATAACTAACGCCAATTTGAGGAGAGTTAAACATATTGGCATGTTCACTATAGCAGAATCTGTCTTCAGAACATTATATGGTTGTGTGAGTGTGGGAAGAGTCACATTTCTATCCATTTTGTCTATACTCCTGAAGAAGATTCATTCAAACAGTGTGACATGCTCTAATTTGGCCTTTCCTTGATTTATTGCATCCTTTACTTATTAGGGCTGCCTGGGCCCCTGATGTTCTCAGAAATTAGAATAGTATTATCTGGTGCTGATGTAATCACCTGTTCTGTTTTCTGAATAACTATGGGAGAAAAATCCAGACAAGAGCCCTGATCTCCAAGGGTTCAGTGGAGAAAGCAGGGGCTATCTCTTGTAGAGTCTCATAAAACAAGGTGAGGAGTTTGGAATGTCTCAAAATGGCAGAAAGAAATTATCAGAGAATTTTGTTTAAAGATTCACATCCTGAAAGAAAAGCTAGCTGCTGTGTGGAGAATGAGGTGTAATGAAGAAGGATCCGTATGTAGATGGGGGCACTAAAGCCATGGCAGTGAATCATTTTAGCTTTATTATTCAGCGGATGTGTGACGGGCCAATGTGCTCTTATTAACTTTAAAGATAATCATCAAAATTCAAACATACAATTCTATCAAATGTGTAGGGAGAATGTGAATCTTTCACCATTTTTTTAGAATAGCAATTAAAAAAACAAAACCATAAAAAGCACTGAAGTTCCTCAATAAAGCCTCTGGGTCTCATGTAACAAACTGTTTTCCCGGGACTTGTATAGGCTTTGAAGTCAGACCTAGTTCCAATACCAGTTGAGACATTTAAACAAGATGCTTAACCTTGCAGGGCCCCTTTCCTCCAAAATGGGACTAATAATGTTTCTAACTCAAGGGGCTAAGGGGGCAGGACAAAGAGTAAGTCATTGCCCTGAGCTTTGAGGCAATGATTTACATATATTTACATATATTTAAATAAAGGTGTCAGAAAAAAATGTAACACAAAATAAAAGCAGGTTAGACACTTCACAATCCAGAGGACCAGGACTGTTATCATTATCATAGGTGAGAAGAAAATGCCTGGGAAGTTGAGACTGGGTCAGGATGCAGGTGGCTTTCTCCTAGACTTGGCATCCTTCTCCTGGCGCTTTTCAGGTATGCCTTTAAATGGGAAGCTCTCACTGAGGAGGGAAAAGTCCTTTCCGACTCTCTGAAAAGAATCAATTCACTTCTCTCTAATTGTTCTTGCTTTGTAGAGAAGGAGAATTTTCATTGAAGGGTCGAATCCATGGTTCAAATTGCCGTATTGAACTCCAGGTCAACCTTGTAACATCTTCCATGGACCACGGAGTTCTGCCTCTTGGTGGAATTACGACGATAGTGGTTTCATAATCATTTGTTCAAAGAGGTGCAGTTGACTTCCATTTGCTTTGAAATTATGCCGTCATTCTAATAACTGTTTTTGCAGACCTCTGAAGAATGCTTCAAAAGAGGCATCAGATAGCCTCTTGAGATGGCGAGGACCCACGTCAATTTTTGGAGATAAGGAATGGGAAATTGGGTAAGAGAGGAAGGAAGATTCAAAGTATTTTCTAAACTCTCTTACTCTACATTTACAAAGGGAAAAGCAAAGAATTCTCATTTTGTCCAAACGACACCAGGTCTGCTCGGTTGCTATGCTATTCTTGCAATTACTTTTGTGATGACAATGAATACACTTGACTCCTCCACCAAATATGCTTACAGATAATTTCACACCCCAGTGCCATGCAGCTGCTTCTGCCATGGCCAATGCTGAGCAGCTCAGAGCAAGAGCACACGGGAGTGTCAGAGAGGAAGCATAGCAGATTATTCCGCTGGAAACCATGGCACCGAAAATATTGTATGTTATCTCCACATTCAGAATTCTTTTCTCAACGGAAAATACCAAAATGATAGGAAGTCCTACTGGTGGTGTGGTTAGCAAAATGTTTCTAATAACTTACTAAATGAGTTGAACTTTGGAAGGGAAGATCATGATACATTCTGCCTGTGGTCTTTTTATTCTTTTAACTTTAAATTTGGGTGTGTTTTCAGTGTGTTTCTATTTCATTTACACTTAGCTTATCAAACTGTAGTACTGGGAGAATTATTTGATGTTGGAGAAGTCCTGTAAATTTTTTATAATTCCGGTTGAACGCTTCTCTTTGAACCATAAAGTTGCTTTTTTGCCATCCCTTAGTCAAAATCTGACTATAAAAATAACATACATAGATTTCCTAACTTCAAGACCGTAAAAGGGAAAAATAATTCTCAAATCTTTTGCCATTTAACAATCTAGAGAGTCAGATAAAGGCCCATTCTTCAATATCTTCTAGAAGCAAATGGAATTTGTGAAAACCTGTCATCATAGCATTGAGGCAAAAAGTGAAGGGAGTGGCCAGAAAGGGAATGTCTCCCTCAGGTCTCTGGCAATGCAAGTATTGCGTTGGTCAGCTATTTCACCCACTGAGAGCTGAGAAATACTGGCTTAGGTCAAATACCCAGGGATCTTGGTACCATGTTCCCCAAAAGAAACCTGGACCTTTGTGTACATCAGGGCTGGCGTTAGAATGAAGACATTGAGAGGCTGGCTAAAGAAAAAAAATATTGAAAAGTGACAAAGCAAGAAATAGAGTTCCAGGGGGATTTCCTTAAACAAGAGGCTCTCCCTAATGCCAGGGCTAGGGATCTTAACATTGGTTTTAGGACTGGGATTTGAGAACGAAGGAATAAACTTTATTGGCTGAGAAAGCAAAAAGAGTGGACTTGGATAGAGTCCATTTGTCCATCCAGGGCAATTCACTTGTTGGTAGTTGTGAGCACCATTGGCTGTAGCTCATTGGTCATGAAGGACTCACAAACAGCTCATGGATGACTATCTCATAAAGGATGTGTGCCTTCAGCCTTAGTCTGAGCTGGTCTGGCCTCAAGGTTTATCTCCCTTCTTCGATAGGCCACATGATAAGTTGTAAAGAGATAGCTCAGGAACACACAGGTTGGGAAGAAATTAGAAATAGCAAAAACAATAAAACCCCAACAATGGGTCAAAGAAATTTGTGGCAGCCATTTGGGTCTAGAGTCATTAGATTTGACCTCTTGTTTATTTGCTAACTTGGTAAAAGCCATGTAAACAACCAAGTTCTCTCACTGAGTCCTGTCTCTGTCCCAGGACTGCTCCTGTCTCTTCAGGTTTTAGATGACTTCCTGATACCATTATTTCTCTCAGCCAACTTTGTTGATGCAATATTTTACTTTTGAGGTAATGTAAACTTTATTGAGTAAACATATTAGCATTCAGGGGCTAGTTCAGTTTTCTTTAGTTCCTCCTATTTCCTTCTAGTCAAGAAACCGCTGTCTACTGATGTGTCTGGAAATTTTAAAGCCCAGGGTAACTGGGACAAAGTCTTAGTCTTGGAAATTTTTGGAAAAAGTTTCTGTCATCAATGATTAACCCAAAGCTGTGAGTAAAAGGGTTTACACTTACTCACTGATGAACAAATAGACTTTGCAGAACTTGCTGTTCTGATCTAGGATATTTATTGACAAGTGATATTTATTGACAAGTGAATACTCAGAGTCTGCCACCAGCATGTGAATGGGGTCAAGAAAGAAAAGCTGAAGGCAGGCTAAGCCTTTGTCACCATCCCTTCAGTGGTGGTCCAGATTGATTCTAATTTTGAAGTTCAGTACATTCTTCAAAAATGTTCAGTGTTCTTTAGAAAATCAGATAGGGTCTTGGTGAAATAAGGAGGTTAATGAGAAGGGCAAGGGTCTTTCTGAAGAGTTCGCTTGACAGCCACTGTGACTACTACAAGATCTGTTATTTTTCCATGTCACTATTGACAAACTTTTCCTGTTAAAGGCCAGATAAGATGCAACTCAACTCTGATGTAAGTAAGAAGGTAGACAGAGGCCTTGCCTGAGCGAAGGGTCATGGCTGTTTTATTTTTATATAATTTTATATAATTTATATAATTTATAAAATTTTTCATGTGTTACAAAATATATTCTTAGAGACTTTTTTCTTCAGTCTTCCATAAAGATTATCCTTGCTCCTATAGCTATACAAAAATTGGAGCCACATTGTATATGACCTACAAGTAGTAATTTATCTATCCCTCTAGGCCACCTGTTTATCCAACTTCAGTATAACTCTTTATCCCTTACCTTAAAACATTCTAGACCTTTTTTTTTTGGTTTATAAAAGTGTTTGTTTTCCCCCATTTAGGTCTCTCACTCAACTGCTCCACTGCCCTGGTTCCTATTTCACTTGCATTTTTTCTAACAGGCTCATCTTCTTTCTCCATAGTGTTACCTGAGGGTTCAAAGCAATTTATTGGAAAGTTTGAATTAGGATTCTCATCACTGTTTTGCCACGGAGTGTGTGAATATACACTCAATCAAAGTCAAAGTTAAAATTAGCTCTCCCTTCCTGTCTAGATCCAATTTTCCCAATTTTAGTGACGATGTTGAGTGAGAACTGGTTTCCAGCTCTCTCAGTGCTTATGATGCTACTGAAGGATATAATAGGCTTCATTTTCTCACTGATTCATTCCTGAGCTGAATTTTCTAAAAAGATGAGGTTCAATATCAACAGAAGCAGCAACATTTGTAATAAAACTATTAAGATAATAACTTAAATTTCTTCATCAATCATTAGAAGATAAAATATTCCATACTGCTTAAGAGTATAGAATCTGTCTGCAAGTCTCTTGGGATTATTCCACTTCTGTCACTTAATAACTGTGTGACATGCATTGGGCAAGTTTGTCACTCTCTTAGTTTTTGTATCTCTGAAATGGCAATGACAGAAGTCGTATGTGCCTTATAATCTTATAAGACCAAGTGACTTAAAATATATAAAATTATTTAAGCAGCCCTGATAACTGATAAGAGCTCTTTAAATATCCAATGGTATTATCATTATTATCTGGATATAATTTCAACTTGACTCTTCCTCTCTTCCCTCCCACCTCTTTTATTTCTTATGGCAGCATAGATAGCATTAACTGCTTAATGTGTTACAATCTAGAATTGTTTATAGATGTGATGGAAATAGTAGTTAATATTACTAGTCAGTAATATTAGATTTATTTAGCAATAAATTAGATTGTATTAGCTATTGCCAAAAATATTGGAATTATTGAACACTTACCATAAAAATTAGATTTCTAACATCTTTCTATACAGTGAAACATTAATTTTCTAATAATCCTCTGGTACAGACACTATTAGAATGTATCTAAAGATGAAGAAACTGAGATACGAAAAAATTACTATCACTGCACATATCTATTAAATGGCAGGGCCATTCAAGGAGGCAAATGACTCGGAGTCAAACCTGAATAGATGTAGGTTGGACAATAATATGATCATGATATTTAAGTCCAAATGCTATAAGAATGCAGCCTTTGATAGTTCCTGGAATATTAAACCTAAGAGGTATCTCTTGAAACTTAAAGAGTTAATTTTAAGAGTAAGAAGAAGCTACTGCTTCATAGAGTAGGCAGGAAAGCCACAGAATTTATTGCCTCAAGAAGATATAGAGGTTTCTAGAAGCCTCAGGTAGACAGAATAAAAATGTGTAGGACTCTTAATATGACCACACATGATTACTCTTGAGGGAAGGACAAGAGGATAGCCCCCAAAACATTATTTGTTACCTCTCTAGATTAAATGAATTTGAATAAAATGAGTCTCATGATAGTAATTTTATGCTATTTTTATCTTTTAATAGGTTTCATGTTTCCATTTTTTTCCTTTTTATAACTTGCTTCTCCTTGGAAACACTCAAATGGAAACACTCAAATGGGAGGGTCATTCCCACAGCAGGAGGTGATAGCACATCCCTAAGTACATCAGATCCCTGCTAGCAGACTAAGGTGTTTTGACCTCTGATTGGAATCTCTATTCGGAGTCACCCCCAGCTCCCTTTGGTAAGACTCAATCTCAGAAGATTGACAATTAACTCAGAGTAAGTAGGGATTGTTTGGGGATCATCTCCAAAAATTTAAACACCCCAGTGGAATGACTCCAGTATCTAAAACATGCATGGATTTGAAGCTAGAGGCACACAAATGTGTTATTTGGCTCAAAATGTTTTCCACTATGTTTTCTTGTCATTCACAAAGGTACAGCTTCAAAAGACATTAATTAATTGCTGACAATTTTACTAGCATGCAGTGGGAAAAACCAACATGCAGAAGCTAAAACATTTTTGGCTAAATAATTATGTTGTCGAAAAATACTTTATTCACCATTAGGAATAAAGCATTTCATTATAGAGTTTTCAAATATTCCCATGGGTTTATGCTTGCTTCACTGTACAAAAGCATAATTTTCTTCTTTTTCTCTTGTGCCCAATTATCTTCTCTTTTACTATTTAAGTTAGATAAAAGATAATGTCTTGATATAATAATTGGTTGTAAATTAGTCATTTTAGTGAGTTATCTTGCTCCACAAACCTGTTTACATTCTGTGTGTGTGGTTTTTTTTTTTTTTTTACTTTAATGAATGATATCAGAGTTAGATACCTCAGAAACAACTTACAATTTTCCATAGTCACCACACTTATATTAAGAAGTTGATTCCACCTGGGGAATACGTGTCTACTGTCTCCAGAATCACAGAGGTCACCAACAGCCTGATCAGTGCAATAACATTAAGGACATATTTCTAGACCACTTCTTTTTGAATGCCTCCCTTAGTTCATTAATGTAGAATTATTATTTGTTAACTGCTTCTTTGATAGCATTTCTAGGCTAAAAATGTAAAACAAAGATATAAACTGGTATTACATACTGCTATTCGACATAGTTAAATTGAATTTGGACTCTGCTATGCACCAAGAGCAGGTGCTTTCTCTTTTTTGAGCCCTAGGACATTTTTGTAAAATACGACACCATGAAGAAGAGATGAACTAGCAGGGTGGAAAACATACTATAGGTGATCAGTAACAATTAGTGTTACCATCTTGTATTTATTACATGGTCCACCATATCGCTGATCATAACTGGATATGTGATTGTGTGTATATGTGTGAGGTCCTTGAAGATAGGGACCTTGCAGTCTATAATAAGTATTAACAAACACTAGTTGAGTTGAATTGAGTCCTAAGTCCCATGTCTGTTGTTCAATTACAGTATTAACAATATGGTCCCAAGAAAATAATCTTTCACTGAAATAGATAAGATGAATTGCTTTATTCATTTTTTTGTATTTTACTTTATTTATATTCTCTAAGAGTTCGATGGGAAAATCAATATGTGTGAAATTTTCTGAGCTGCATCTTTTAAACATCAGTTAAAGAGAACACAGTGAGTATACATATTGAGAACAACAGCTTTGGACTTATGTTTTGCTTAAAATCACATGCTTGACATTACAGAAGCTGCAGTGTGAGTCTCTTTCTCTCTGTGTGCCTATGTGTAACTATAGAACTAATTTTTTTAAAGAGAAGTATTTCATTTTAAAACATGAACTATAATGTTAAAATTACAACTAAAAGTCTTAAGAGCCAAATCCATTAATACTAGAAATGAGTGGTGGAATCTAATGTCAGGAACTAATGGCTCCATAATATAGGGAACATATTTTAATTAAAAGTAAAATCCACAACCTCTTTGCGATCAGCACTTTAATGGTTGCTACCCATGAGTCAGAGTAGGAATGAAGAGAGCCCCTTTCTGAATAATAGAACTTATCCAACTTGAGGAAGTTTGCTTCATAGGTACCGCTAAGTTCATCTGAGCTTTAAAGAAAACCCCAGACCAGCTGCCACTTCTGAAGACCAAGGTTTTTTCCCTGTATCCCCCACTGCACAGTTTACTGAGTGCCAACATCACTTTCTACCCATAGCTTCTTCCTGCATCTTGTTCAGAATGCATAGTTCTGAGCTCACTTGGTCACCTAAAAATCATCACTGCTTCTCTTTTGTGTGTTTTGATTACTTCATCTTTACAGCATGAGCAGCTTGAACTTAAGGTGCCTGGATTTTATTAAATCAGTGTCTGGTTAATAGACTACCTGGACATAGAATACCAGGCTCAGTCCCATAGCAGATATTCTAGAGAAAGAGCAGTCAAGTTTTTGCATCTTTTGGAAGGAGGATCATCTTGCAATAATTTTTATCCAGTAGATATTTTGGAAAAATTTTATTTTGATAACATTTTACACTTGCAGAAAAGTTGCAAGAATATTAAAGGAATTCTTATTTACCTTTTGCCAATATTCAGTAAGGTTGTTTGCTTTTTGTCAGTCATGGTGCATGCTTGTATGTGCATGTGTGTGCATGTGTGTATAAACAATTCTTGTTATTCATAATATTTATCTTCTATAAACACTGAATTAGTGAATCCTGAACTACTACTTCTAGGGGAAATACTGGATTAGCTTCCTATGAATTTTTTTGTCACAATTGTTTTATCAACCAATCAATATATAACCTTGTTTAATGTGTGTTTTTGCTTATGGGCACCTTATTTTGATATATAATACCGATTCATTAACATTACACAAAGGGGCAACAGCTCTGTAACTCATGCCTGAAGGAAGCTTATTTATCATACATCTTGTCTCCATAAAGCATGTCACAGCCACCTTGAGCTTAGAAATGCAGAACAGCACTTCTGCCTTGCATTGGGTCACATTAAAACAGCAAAATCATCAAAGAAAAGCACGAAAACTGTGGCACTCAATTGACCAGGGAAATGGTGCTTGTTTACAGTTTGAAACCTGGAGCAACAAGACAGAGTACGTTGTTGTTGAGCTTCACACAAGTCAGGAGACTCAGATTTTCAGCTGCTGTGCCCCCTTGTCTGAGTGATCACTAAGGCACTGTGAGAATGGTAGTCAGGGCCCAAATAAACGTAATGAGTAGGCAAACTCTCAAATATGGACTCTATTAATAATGAGGTTCCACCATGATACTTGGCCTATATATTTCTCTATCATATATTTTTCTGAACCACAGGAATGTCAATGGTAGAAATTGTACTACTTTTCTCATAAATACCTCAGTGTTATTTCCTAGAAGCAAAGGTGTTTGTTCTCTTACATAACCACAGTGCAGTGTTCAGAGGCAGGAAACTGAACAGCACTAAAACACTATTATCTAATCTATATTCCATATTCAAGTGTCATCTTTGTCCCGAGATGTTCTTTACAATTAGTTTTTGTATACCCAGTTCTAGCACTCCAGGCAAGTCCACACATTTTCTCTAGTTGTCTTGTTTCTAGTTTTTGTTAGTCTGAAACAATTCCTTGTCTTTCCTTGCCCTTTTAGATTTGACATTTTTAACAGTAATGGCCAGTTATTTTGTGAACTGTTATCCATATAAGCTTGTCTGGCATTTCTTCAGGATGTTGGCATGATGCATTTCCAGAACTATCACAGAAGTGAGGTTGAAGGCTTTGTCTTGAGGGGACACACTTTTGTGGTTGGTTTCATGGCTATAGTGTTATCCAGTTTTTCTACCATTTCTTTCCCTTGAAATTAATAAACAATTTGTTAATTTTTAACAATTTATTAATAAAATGGCTGGCTTAAGCAACTTCTATATTCTACTGTACAAAAGAACTCCCTCTTCACGTACTGATATACTCATGTTATTTACATCTAAATGAACAAATGGATTTTTATATTATTCAATGAAATATATATCATTTCCATCAATGTTTAGTTTAATATTCAAATTATCCAAAATTTGGCCAGTGGGATCCCCTACATACTGGTCTTTATCCTTTTGAATATGTCTCCAAATTCCTTCAGCTCTTCCTTACCCTATGGTGCAGCAGAATGTTGTAAGTTCCCTCCCAAATATTCTTGCCTTGTTATAGTGGAGAATGATTTTTAGAAATCAAGATTTGGGTGCTATGCATCTTACATGCCACTGTCAGGTGATTGTTTCTACATGTCTTCATCAGATAGTCTAGATATGTGGTTGCGTATATGTCCATACAGATTTATATGGCTTGTCATATCTGATTTTTATTATGTTGTCATATATTTTTCTTAGTTTTCAAAGGTTTTTATCGTAAGTGAATGTTGAATCTTATCAAATGCTTTCTTGGTGTTGATTGATATGAACATATGGTTTGTACTCTTCCTTTTTTTTTTTTTTTGAGACTAGGTCTCGCTATTTTTGCCTGTGGAGCCGCAGGCTCTCGTTGCCCGGGGTACCACGAACTCAAGCCATCCCCAGCCTCAGCTTCCCAGGTAGCTGGGATTACAGGCGTGCGCCACCATGCCCAGCTATTTTTTTTGGAACTAGGTCTCGCTACGGGCCCCAGGTGGGACTCGAACCGCGATCCCTAGCCCCGGCCGCTTCATAGGCTGAAGCTTATTACAAGCACGAGCCACCGTGCCCGGCCCTTGTACTCTTCCTTTTGTGAATTATGTTGATTAGCTTTCTGTTTAACCACCCATGTCCCTAGTATAAATTCCACTTGATCATGGTGTATAATTTTTTTAGTGTATTGTTAGATTTGTTTGCTAAGATACTATTGAGGATTTTTACCTCTGTGGTCATGAATGATATTGATATAGTTTTCTTTTTTGTCCTGTCTTTGTTTTTTGTATGAGAGTAAAATTGACTTCATAAATTGTATTTAAAAGTATTTATTCTTTCTCACTTTTTGGAAAGAATTTGAGCAGGATAGGTGTTCAACTTTGACGGTTTCTTTGAACTCACTTATAAAGCCATCTGGTCCTGGGCTTTTGATTTGGGGGAAAGTTTTGCTCATTGTTTCAATTTCCTTGCTTATGATTGTGGCTCAGTCTTTTTGTTTAAAAACAGGACACTCTGGATAAAACATTTTAAAACAAAATTCTGCTACCTTCTCCCTGAAGAATATTTATAATTTTTTATCAAGTATTGATCTGACTAAATTCAATTCTAAAAGCTATTTCCCTTACCACTGGCAGTAGCTAAAATCTCCTTGCAATCTGCGACTTTCTACCAGGCATTGTGGTGTGTGAACTCTCTGTGGGTCAACTAGGGGTTTGAGGACATCTTGTGTGTAGTTTTTTAGAGACTTCCTACTGTGTCTTTCTCCTTTCCAGGGTTTCCTTTCACATAGTCTAAGTATTATGGATACCCTAAACCTAAGCCAGTAAGACTCAGCCTTTCTGCTTAAGCTCCAGATTTAACCCCTAATAGAATGAGGACATTTCTCAGATGAAAAGTTGTATAAATACAAATCTACCAAGTGATTTTCCTTTTTCAAAGATTGATGTTCTTCAAGGTTCTTTCAGGTTCTGATCACTTGTTTTCTTTTTTTTTTTCCAGCATGTATAATTTTATAGGTAGCAGGTTTCATCCAGTATAAATTTTTACCTATCACAAGAATCTGCTATTTTTACCCATTACAAGGTTCTGTCATCCCTAGAGGCAGAACTCCACTAAGTTTAGCATTTGTTGCTCTTTTTAATTCTAACAGTAGAACTTCCATATAGAAAAATTGGGCACCTCAGAGAAAATTGATATAATTGTTAATACAGTTGCCAGAAATCACCATTAGCATTTTGAAATACATTACTATAATTTTCTTCTTCCATTTTCTCACACCCATATAGTCACACAAAAATTACTATATATCTACTAATTTGTATCCTATTTTTTTCATTTATCATATCATTAATATTTCCATTTGATTAAATTATTTTGTGATTTTAATTATTAAGTAATATGCTTTCATGTGGATGTGCATCATTTATTTACTTATAATGACTGTCCACCTAGATTGATGCCAAATTTCATTCTTTTAAACACGATGGTGAAATCGATTTACAGCATCTGTTTTTATAGTGTGTTGGATTGTGCCATTAAGATCAATTTGCACAGATATAGGTACCAAATCAAAAATACAAATATTTAAGGATTTTTCTTCATCCTTGTCTTCCAGAAAGTTTTTTTAAACTGATATTCACATACATTGGTTGAATCTGAGAGTTTTGGCTCTCCTCAACTTCTTTATTTAAATGCATTATTTTATTATATTTCTATTTGATCTGGGAAATAGATTTAACCTACTGAATGTCTAAATTGCATTAGACTGGTGATATTAAACATCAAATGGGTCACTGGCTACCTGAAATTATTTTCTGAGCTATCTATTTATGCATTTTACCAATTTTTCTATTTGTATTCTGTCCTTTTCTTATCGATTTTGAAGAGTTATTTATGACTTATTTCCCAAGATCTACTATATGTCAGACAGTGGATGATGGAAAGTCTGTGATACACAAAATTATATATAGTTTTTGCCTCTTGAATCTTACATAGCAAGGGTTACATAAACAATTGTCTGTATTTATTAATTTGTCAAGATTTTTTTTTAACAAAAGTAGTCCCTGAATTTGGTAGCAAATCAAGTAATATAGAAATATGGATTCTAGTTCCTTCCTCATTTCCAGATTCACTCTTCATACAGCCCTTTTGCTGTATTCTCTCATGTTTCAAGAGAATATGCTTATTTTCCCTTCATTAAGAAAAACTGGAGACTATCCAGTAACCTCTTATAAGACAAGTGCACATGAGAATCATTTATACTATTGCCTCCTTTCCCCCTTTTCTTCTCAAGGATTTACATTGTTTCCCACTTTTTTTCTTTGTAACTTACAAGAGACTTAGCCTGTAATTTGTTGTTCAAAATTTAAAGGTATAATTTTGTTTTAAGGATATTCTCTTTTCTCTCGTCTCCATTTATGCCTAATGTCAGCATGAAATTAGTTCTGCTTTTCTACACTCAAACATCTAAAATTATACCACATCTAATTTATTTTATATTTTTGAATTAATTTTTTCCCATTTACATCTTGGAGAGCTTCTTAATTTTTAATGACAATGCATAAAATTCTATGGATTGGTTATTTAATAAGTTCCTTATATATAGACATATTATTCCCTGTCTTTCACTACTATGAAGTTGAAATTTATGAGATCACTAGTTTGGGATTAAAAAGTAAAGGAATGTTAGCATTTTCACAGATATCAATTTAATACAAAAAAGTTATTTTTAGAATATATTTCCAGAAGTAACACTTTGATAAAATGGTTAAATTTTTCTCTTAAAGTTTGTACCATTTGTATGAGATTTTCTATTTTTCCTAGTTTTGTTAATAAATTTTGTTCCAATTTTGGATTTTTGCCAGTGTAAAGCATGAGAAATAGCATCTAATTTTACTTATAATTTGCATTTCTATTACTGTGAATGAAGTTGATCATCGTTTCATATTATTAAAGGCCACCTTGATTTCCTTTTCTGACAGAACTGTATTCATGTCTTTAAACACTTTCTTTTTCATTAAAATATATTTGACATGTAGCATTATGTTAATGTGAGTCATATAACTTGTTGATTTGATTCATTTGTGTATAATGATATGATTATCATTGTAGACATAGTTAACATGTCTACCACATTATATAATTATCTTTTTCTTTTTGGTAGAAAAAATTAAATTGTAGTCTATTAACAGCTCTTCTTATAATTCTTCAGTTTTTCTTGTATGTTTCTTCATATTGCTGACTTGTCATTTCAATTTTTGTTTCTTTAAAGTCATCATTTTTTTGACAAAACTTTTTGCTCTTTCATCTTTATTTTCCAGACATCTTTTAATTTTTTTCTAATATGTCTATATGAAAACAGTGCTTTCCATTCTTTTACGACACTGGGTTTTACTAAACAGTGAGGAGAAAAGTAAGGGTGGGCTGTGTGGGGGAGTGGTTTGCATACCTCAGAGGCCCTTTCTCCATTGTTACAATGAAATAGTGAAATGTAGAAATCCACTTAATCTCTATGATCTGAAGGCTGTATGACTATGTCCTGGGTTTCTGACATTTCTTCCCTTTGCTTTCTCTTAAGTTGTGATTTTGACTTGGTTTCTGAGTTCTATATCTTCTCAGCCCTTTTCTGTTCCTGTTCCAGTCTTAGGTTCCTGACCTGGTTTAGTTTCTGAAGCATCTGTTTTTCTCAGGATTAGAATGTCTCTATATGAATTCCCACGAAGCACCTTAATGAACTTTCTAGAAATTAAGTGTTAATACCAAAATATTAGTGACCACCAGATTTCTGCAGAAATCAGCCCCTGTTCATTTCATGTTTGTGCCACAGTTTTTTATACATTTTTTTATCTCCTACATTTTTTTTTGGTATTGTTCATCTTCAAGATATTCTTCTTCTGTCCTCCCTCCCTCCCTCCCTCCCATGTTCCTTTTTTTGTTGATGAAGACTTCTAACATGGAGTTGTATATGATTCTACTAAATTATATATAGATTTCCTTCTTGGCAGTCAGTAATATCCAGGTTGGTAGAGACATTGTTTTCTGGATCTCATTCATTCTCCTATCTTGATTTGCTGCTGGTTTGTTTGTTTGTTTGTTTGTTTTTTATATTACTTCAGTCAGCTTCATAAGAATGGCTTCAGAAAAGACACCTTTGATTCTTAAAATGACTAATAGTTTGGTTGAGTAAGTAATTTTGAGGGGAATAAAATTGTCCTTCATGTCATCTGTATCCATGGGCTGATGAGTCATTCAATGCCACATTGTCTCGTTTTTCTTTGAAGCAATTAGTTTGTTCTTTAACGGAGTATTTAGGGTCTTTTTTTCACTGTTACACTTCTGTAATTTCATGTATTGAGCATCGGTTATTTTATGTTGTTGGTGACTCTTTCTGTTTTCTATTCAAGCACTTGTCCTCCTCGACTCTGGGAATTAAATCTCTCTCAGTCTCTAATTAGTTATATCTTTATTATTTTATCTCACTTTTGCCATGTTTCTCTTTCCTTTTCGGGGAAAGGGATAGGAGCTCTCTTTCCATCCCCACCCCATCCTCAAACAAGCTTTAATCTTTTTTCCTTTTTAAAAAATCTGATATTTTAGCTTTTTTTTTTTTTTATAATTATTGCAGACTACACATAGAAGTTACATCAATGACCTAGTTTCACCTATTTATTCACTATATGTTGGGCTTCCCAGAAGACTTAATCAAGTAATAAAAATTATGTTGAAAATATAACACAAGATATTACAGACAGTGAACAAACTTGCTTTAGACTAGCCCACAGATACTTAGGAACTGAAATATATGGAATTACAAAATAAAGCATGTCTACTAAAAATTGTAATAAGAAAGAAATATTGTGAACTTTTTTGCTAAAAAATCTACTCTTCTTTAGTTCACATATGCACAATATGGCATTTTCAAAAGCTTAACATCTTCTGAATGCAACCCTTAGTCATTATTTTTCTCCTATGCTCCTTGTCTAGTACCTTTCTCTTACTTTGTTTGGTCAGTAGACCAAAAACTAGTTATTTATTTTACTGATTCTCCTGAATCTAGTAGTAATGATAGTTCAGTCCTGAAAATTCTCTTCAACTCCTGCTCCCTCAATGCACCAAAAATGCCTGATTGGAATGCTTGATAGCTGCTCCATTCTATTCCTGTTGACAATAGGCATTTTCCTGTCTTACATCTGCACTTGGTCTGATCATTTAAAGTTCAGATCCCCTTCACTGAGCAAGACTGTAAAGATCCAAATCCAAGGCACTAAATCTATTATTCCTCAATATTTGACTCACCTTTAGCTGAGGGAACAAACTGTGCATCAACCTTAGAACTCTGAATTGGATCATATCCTTGATTCATGCGGAAGTTTGCCAGACAAGATGTTGACTATAGAACAGAAAACACTAGACAAGTCACAAGGTTTAATTTAGCAATTTAAATGGACAGTAGAGTGAAGTAGTCACTTTATAGCATCACTTATATGCGAGAATGAGAATCTCAGGCTGTGCTGGTTATGGTTGCCTCTGGTGAAAACTACCTATCAAAATAACTTGTGCTGGTGTCAGATAACCCAGAGGGCTCTGCTTAGTTGTCAGTTGATTTCTATATTAACCTTTCAAGAACTCCTGCAGTCCTCTATGTGCCAATCTACACATATTTTTGAAAACAAGAGTAATGATTTCTTTGTATCAGTGCTTTGCATCTATTCATACCAATATCCAACTAAGCAGAGTAGAACTTCAGTAACCAAGCATGCTTTTGACCATCTCAGTCTAAAAATTATCATATAGATCTATAGAGTTTTGTGTAGAAATATGCAAAGGGTTATCATGACTGACAAAAATCTTGTCTCTCTGAAATATTTGATATCATTTCTTTCCATCACAATTATATGATTAAAAAATTAAACTATCCTTCTTTGCCAAGATGTTAGCAATCTGTTTCAGTCCATCATATAATTTGTTTTGAAAATCCCTGTCTTTATAATATGCTGGTCATTAGAATAATGTATATGTGATGAAAATGAGTAATAAATAACATCTCAAAGACTATCTGTAGGCATTGATGGATGTACACATTGTTTTGTCTGCTGTATTTAATGGACACATCTTACTTTTCTTAGTTTTTTAGCAGCACCCGCTGAGGAGTAAATGAAACTGACCTGTTTTGAAATCCTCTTCCAGAAATAAAATTCTCATCCTGTTACATTTGCAGCTAGGGAGGGAGCTTGGCACACATATTGTCATTCATTTGCAAATGCAAAGTCATCCACTTGAAAGCCTTTTCACTTTGAGGAGGACACAGTCTATCAAACAAGATCAAGGGTACTTTTTATAGACTCACAAACATCCCTCTTTATGTACATACATAAAAGAAGCTGATAAGAATAGAATTTCTCTCACTGGGAAAACTCCCCTCAGTAAAAATACTAAGTTCTATGAAATTTATTGACCATAAAGGGGAAGAGCTCTAGCAAAAGTGCCACTCAGCGACTGGGGTGCTAGGGATACATGACATCTGTATGAGAAACTCTCTTGTGCTCTTTTTAGGAAAAACCAGTTCAGACAAATTCTTAATGAACACTACCGATTCCTGTGTCACAGATAGTCACTTGGCTATTGCCCAGAGATAGTGAACCTCTGGGGGAGGGACAGACTTTGAAGGTGTCTTAACTGGCCTTTTCTGTTGTGCTCTGTATAAGCAGCAAGCTCCTACTCACACTCAGGCTCCACTTCTACTTGGTCAGTGCCCTGTATTGGTGGCTCACTGGTCACGTTATGTCTTAGTAAAGTGCAAAGCTATCAGTTCTACCAATTGCCAAACTCAATTTTCTGTCTTTATTTCCCCCAACACCAACTATGTAACCCTTCCTTCTAGAAAAGTCTGTGAGTTTGTGCTGTATAATTGTTGGGTTCATTTTTTTCCCTTTTTCTTTTCTTTTTCTAATGTAGTATGTTAAATAAGGGAGCGTAGTCAATTCCATTGTTTAACTTCTCTACCAACCAGATTATATAATTGTTATTAGCATAAATATAATGTAAGTGTAATACTAAATATAATGTTGTGGAGATTTTGAAAAAATATGATGTTGTGGAGATTTTGAAAAAATCATGGTGTTCTGTTATTTTTTGGTGTTGTTGTTTGTGTTTTTGCTCTAACCTGCCCATGGGATCAATTCTCTGTGAATCCTATGTTTTATCATAGAGATTCATACCATCATGTGTTTTCAGGTTGGTGATCTATAGGACCCCAAAGATATCACTTTAACTGAAATGAATGTGTTGGCATAACCTAAGTAAATATCTTAAATACTTCTTTCTATCATATAGGATGCCATTATAGTTTACTAGTATTACTATTAAATTACAAATACTGCCTAAAAACTATTAATTATACCTGTTCACTTATGTATATATATACATCTATATGTAAATACCTGCTCACTTGTGAATACCCATACATATATGTATCTATGCAAACATATCATATAAACATATAATCATATATACATATAATATATACATGTATACATATGTATCTATGCAAACATATCATATATACATATCATATATACATATAATACATATATACATATAATACACATATATACATATAATACACGTATACATATAATACATGTATACATATAATACATATACATATATACATTTAATTTTGGTTAATAATTCTAATGGGGTAGGCTATGGAACTTGTCCCAAAGAATTATACAATAACATTGACACACAAAAGAAATAATGCAAATTTGAGCAGGAGCTTCCCTTCTATCTTTAGGATGCTATTTTATTATTGTTATATCTTAAGTGGCATTGTCACTTTCACTAATCCTGATAAATGTATTACCTTTCATTCCATTTTATCATTAGATCTTGGCAGCTGACCTACATTGAGTGAATGATTAAATTTGAATATGAAATATGACCATTTGTATATATCCATTTCTATGAAAATTGTCACCCTGGTCAGGAGGTATATTTCACAGGACTGTGATACTCCAAATAATTATCAAATGAACTGAGTAAGCAATACAGACAAAGAACAGAATACTATCCAACTTGTTATCATCATCTGGGTTAGTAACTGTCTTAAATGGTAAAAAATTACTGGCAGTACTTTCTAGAGCTATTAGGAGCTTGCTGCACCCTGGAGTGTTGTGAGCCATAAAATCAGAGTGGAGATAAACACACCCTGGGGTGTCATAAGCTGTGAAGCACAGATGTGTTCACCCATATTATGATAACCATTGCTTAGTGAAATCCTGTTTTTAGTAAAAGAAGACAAAGAAGGAAAAATGCGTTTTCCTATTCAATAAAGATCTAGCAATTTAAACTCTCATTTTTTAAGCATGTAGGGCAAATGGACTGGGAATTTTTTACACTGATATATCTTTCCCTTTAGAAACTCCTTTCAACATTGTAAAAGTTCCTCTTAAAAGTGAAGTTTTAAGACCTCACTGTGCATTATGTACAGTGACTGAATATAAAGAAGACCAAAAACTTCATTCCTAACAGAACTTCAAAAAAGCTATTTGGTTGATAAATATGGCCAGATTTTAGTTACTTTCAACTTATAGCAGAAAGAGAAAAAAAATATATATATATATTCAATATATTTCTCTCTGTGCAGAATTGATGCAACCTAAGATTTTAAAAACAAAAATCATACCTGGAACTCAGTAGGCATTTGCTTTTCTATGCAGTGTTAATGAGATCAACAGTATGAATTTATCTTCTACATCATTGTTACTATCATAAATAAATAGATTTAATTTTATTACAACCAAAAATAAGATTTCAAAATTTGGTGGACTCTTAGTTCTTAGTGTGACTCTTAATTCTTAGCAGTTCTTGAATGTCCTAGTGTTGAAGTAGGTTTCTTCAAATAGTATATGTTGAATTTCCCACTTACTTTTTCTCTCTGGGTTCTATTTCTTGTAGGAATGCAATATTTGTACAGATATCAATGATTTTAGTATTTATGTCTTTGTATTTTTGTTGAGGGAAATAAATGTGACTGAATTCAGCTTAGAAAGATGTGTGGAATTATCTTGGAAAACCAAAGAAAAGGAGATCAATGTAGTAGCATAAGATAAGCATAGGAGGTTTAAAATACCTAGAAAATTCCTACTTTTCCCCTATAATATATTTAGATAAATTTATGTTATCTGACACCAATGCAGCAGAGTTAAATGGTCAAAACACTATAGAAGATAATAGCTAAATCTATTACTTATGAACAACCCCCCTCAAAACTGTGTTATATATGTTACTATCATTGTATAATTGTTTACTTATTTTCTAGAATTTAGTTTTGTTGGTTTGTCAGATTCTTCAGTATTTGATCCCAAAATGGTAGAAATAGGACACCATTTATGTCATCTCATAAGAAAACTGTGTGAAAATTGAAGATCAACATTAAAAGTAGATTGGAGAACTGAATTTGACTGACATTTGAGCAATTCATTTTATGGCTCAAGGGTGAAATCTTTTATTAAAAAAGATCAACAGAAAATTTATACTTGACTTCTGGAATGTATGGCCACTAATAATGACTTGTCACTCACTTCTGGCCTTCAGATTCATATGCAAGGAACTTGGAAGTTACTAGTCCTTCTTAACAGCAGTGAAATATGCTGAACAAACTGAAAAATCAACAATTCTTGTAGCCACAAGAGAAATGAGGTCATTGGGAAAACATCTGTATTCCTAAATGGATTGACAAGACTACTTAAGGGACTTACAACTCATTGGAGAAGAAGCTCACTAGTAGGAATCTCTGGTATGAATAGGAAATTCTGAACTATAGTCGATGACTGTCTGTAGGTTCAGTTAGACAAGTGTGAGACTTATACACTCTAAGGGGAACAATTCATTGGCAGTCTCCACTATTTTATGACTTTTTTCTTAGGAGTTCCATTACAGTGGCATTCCATCACAGGAGGTTTTCACAGTAGATATTTAAAGAAAATTCCCCCTGTATTTGGTAGGGGGAGTAAGAAAATAATTTTGAAATATACATCAAAATAAATGAGATAAAAACTGATAGAATGCAAGAAGAAGAGATTAACCCTTTACTATATATGAATTCTTTAATCTGTCTCTAAAGAAATGGACAAATCCAGCAGACAGACAATTGGTAAAGACACAGTTGAACTCAACATACATTCAATCAGCTGGATCACTCAACAGAAGAAGCATATTCATTCTTCTCAAGCTTGCGTGGAACATTTACCAAGACAGATCATACTCTAGATCATAAAACACATACTAACACATTTAAAAGAATGAATGTCAAAAGAATGAATATCTCTCTCAGGCTGCAGCGGAATTAAGCTATAAACCCATAACAGAAAAGTAATTGGAAAATTACAAAACAGGTGGAGATTAAGCAATATATTTTTAAATAAGATAGCTTAAAGTAGAAATCTTAAAAGAAGTTTTAATATTTTGAGTCAAATGACAAAATAACATCAAAGTTTGTGGCATGCACAAAAACAATACATAAAATGAAATTTATAACAATAAATAAAAGCACACACTAGGAAAGTGGACATATCTAAAACCAACGGTCTAACTTCTACTTTAGAAAACTTGTGCACAAATTGAATCTTAAAAGGAAAAAAGAATGAGAACTTGAGCAGAAATCAGGAAATGAAAATAAGAAATTAATAAAACCAAAATAAAACTAAAAGCTGATCCTTTGAAAATACTAATACCTAAGACTCCAGCTGGCTTAAGAATTTAAAAAAGAGAAAGAATACAACCTGGATGGAGCTAGAAAGACTCATATTAGCAGAAATAAGCCAAAAAGAAAAAGAGAAGTACAGGATGGTCTCACTTATATGAGGGATATAGGGAAAATCAAACAAACAAATAAAAAATGAAAACAACCAATGGGACTGAACCATGGAGTGAGAGAGGAGGAAGAGGAAGAAGGCAGGGGAGGTGAAGAGTGCAAAAGATCAAGATAGTT
>PVHY01021974.1:0-23072 GCA_004024945.1 Uropsilus gracilis
ACACACACACAAAAAAAAAAACAAAAACCATGGACACACCTAAAAGAAATCACATTAGCAGAAACAAATTAAAAAGCTAAAGACAAACACCAAATGGTTACAACACGGGGTGGGGGGGCGGGACAGAGGGGGAATGGTCAGGGAGGGTGGGGGGGGTGAATCCCGGTAAAATAAATAAATAAATAAATTAATTAATTAATTAATTAATTAATTAATTAATTAAAAAAAAAGAGAATCCAGCGAGAATTCCCCTTAGGCTCTTTGTTAACATTTATTTGTTTATTTTCTGACTCAAAAATTAATCACTTGTATAGAAAATTTGGAGAGTATTAAAAAAGGAAATCCTAGGGATTGTTGTTCGAGTCCCACTTGGGGCAACATAGGGAGACGTAGTCCTAAAAAATAGCTGGGGGTGGTGACCCACACCTGTAATCCCAGTTACCTGGGAAGCTGAGACTGGGGATTGCTTGAGTCTGTGGTGCCCTGGGCAACATGAGCCTGTGGTTCCACTGGTGAAAAAAATAGTGAGACCTAGCTCAAAAAAAAAAAAAAAAAAAAAAAAAAAAAAAAAAAAAAAAAAAAAAAAAGAAAGAAAGAAAAGAAAATAAATCACCTAAAACTTACACGTTAGTAAAAATTATTTTTTTATAAAAAGAAATAAAAACCAACTGACATCTTAATAGATAAAAAAACCATAACGCAGCTGTTATCATATATATACACACATATATACACACACACTATTATTTTGGAGGACATAACTAAGGCAATTACTACATTCCACATCATGGCTTAAAACCAAGTATGGAATTTTCCTATATTAATGGTTTGAAAAATATATTACTTTATGTACTATAAATACCAATATAATGTTTTTACTCTTTTTATTACTAATAAAATGGCATATTTGCATCCAAAATGACTGTCAAGTATGGCCTTCCCATGGTAGTTGATAAAATTGCAATGTGTTAAAAAAAATCATTGGACCAAAACTAGATTTTATAAACAGTAGCAGAGAAAGTTAATAACTAACTATCATTAAACCTTATTTAAAAAGCTCAGTATATTTTTAAAAATAGTTCCTAAATAGTAAATAATAAATGTTTGTAAAATCATCGAAGTCTTAAAAGTTAAATTCAAGAATGACGTTGAATTAAATCTATATTAGTATTATGAAAACCCTTGCATCAATGTTCTATTAGAGGGACAGTATCAATAACATTCTAGTTTTACTAAAAATTATTTTTTGAATAACCATATCAGATCAAACTTTTTTAGAGTACAAATACTATCATACAAAAATAATCTTAGAAAGGCATAGTTATATTTCTAAAAATTGAAGCATTTAACAATTTAGTCTTTAATAACTAAACTTGAAGTAATAATAATGTATTTATAAATGAAAGACATGGCCGGGCACGGTGGCTCGTGCCTGTAAGCTTCAGCCTATGAAGCGGCTGGGGTTAGGGATCGTGTTTCGAGTCCCACCTGGGGCCTGTAGCGAGACCTAGTTCCAAAAAAATAGCTGGGTGTGGTGGCACGCGCCTGTAATCGCAGCTACCTGGGAAGCTGAGGCTGGGGATTGCTTGAGTCTGTGGTACCCCGGGCAATGAGAGCCTGTGGTTCCACCGGCAAAAGTAGCGAGAATCACTGATGGTTCATTAGATGAGTACTCAATTACTTTAATATATTAGACAAAATCTGCATGCCATCCATCTTCATTCTATACATTGCATTATTTTCTTAGACCTTCAATTACAGATATGTCAGAAAAGAAAGCATAACATTCTCAACTAATAATCAAATTGTATTCAAATGTTCCAAATTGCACATAAGTCATTATTTTTAAAATTTAACTTTTCAAATTGAAATAAGAAAAATTTTATGAATGACTTAGCCAATTAATTTTCCTTTTTTTATTCTTACAGATATTCAAGTGAAATAAATTTCTTTATCAGAATATGGATAAAATTTGTTTCAATAATTGTAAAATAAAATTTCCAAACACTAAAAAATACGTAAAACATAAATTTTCAGAAGTTTATTATGATACTGAGCAACACTGAGGACTGCCCAGAGACCCCATCTGTTTAGGGGAAAAAAAAAAAACCCATGTTCACTGTTCTAGGGTTCCTACCACATAGTCATAAAAACAAAGTAATCAGACTCTAGTGTGAAAAAGAAAAGAGGAATAAGGAAGAGAAGGATGTCAACATATAGATTCCTGGTCCAACTCTGAAATCACTCATCCTTTTATGGGTACCAGTTCAGTAAAAGAGTCAAGGTCCAGAGCCAGTAGCTAGTATCCCAAAGTGAAGCCAAAGAACAAGTCTAAGGCCTTGATTGTCAGGAAGGTGAAGCAGACCCAAGAGCTAGGAGAGGAGAGATCTGAAATTAAAATTGTAGCATTCAAGCTGGATAATCCACCACGAGGCCAAGGTGGTCGTTGCCATCATCTCTGAAAAAAGAGTCATCATACCATTTGCCAAAGCATTTAGTCCTCCCCAAGCATGCACCTGTTCATTTGGTTACTCAGCTCTGCTCCTAAACTCCAGCCACCATCCCCCCTTTCAGGAAATGAGGTTCACAGCATGCTGAGTGTCATAGTCCTCAGCAGCCTGAGATACTGTGGTGGTGGAGATGGAAGTTGAGATCTAGAAAGGCAGCAAGGGTAGATATCATTGTTTGGGATATCATTCACTGGCTCAGAGTTTGCTCCTCACATTTCCTCTGATAATTAGATATATATCAGCTTAATTTATACTTAAAAAACTAAGTTTTCTAGAAACAAAACTAGATCACATTTTCCCCTATTTTTTATTTTTTAGAGACTAGGTCTTGCTATGCTGCCCAGGATTATCTCAAACTTCTAGACTCAAGTAATCCCCAGACTCAATACACAGGTAGCTGGGATTACAGGCACATGCCACCACATCCAACTTCTTTCCCCTATTCTTTTATAAAAACAAAGTTCTGAGGCACATGATGAGTCCAAATCCACAGTCACAAAACCTATCTGAAATTCTGTAAGCTTTCAACTCAATGTAAAGTTATATACATAAAAAATTCAAAATTAGAGCTAACAGTAGAAATGTCAGCAAGTCATAGCTTCTTCTATAGCACTAATGATGGATCTTACTAAACTTCCTATGAGATACAACAGATGGAAAGATTGGTAGAGTTTCCAGAAAAATGAAACTATCATAGCTATTAATAAGGACTGCATGATATACTAGAACATAGCACACAAAGTTCAAGCTTAAAGATTTTTAAAAAGCAAACAGAATATGAAGTAACCATCTTGAAACATAGAACATAAACAAGCTAAAACCAAAATATCAAGTTGTCATATTTTCAACAAACATTCTTGATTTCATGGTCTTGCAAAATTCTTACTCTTAACACTGCCCTTATCCTCAGTGTCTGTCTCCCCTGCTCCCTCTCCAAAGTGGGGACATGCTCCAGTTTCTGCATTATCTTTTCTTTTCTTTCTTTTTTTTTAAGACTAGGTCTTGCTATGTTGCTCAGGGTTGTCCCGAACCCGCTGATTCAAGTGTTCCCTAGTCTCAGCTTCTCAGGTAGCTGGGATTACAGGCGCATTACAGGCCACCACTCCCGGCTATTTTTTTGAGGCTAGGTCTTGCTATGTTGCCCACAGACTCAAGCAACTCCTAGCCTCAGCCTCCCAAGGCTGGGATTAAAGGTGTATGCCACCATTCCTGACTCTGCATTATCTTTTAACAACCAGTCACATGCATGAAGAATGTCAGGTCATTGTTCCTAGAAACACAATGCTGTTGGAGTTGTTCTTATTTTGTATCTTCTCTCCCATTGGTCAGCTCCCAAAGGAAGTAGCTCTAACCCCAAGATTCTGTCTTTTCTGAACCTAGTTGAATGTTTCTATCACTGCTCCACAAGGATTCCACCCAAAAAGAGGTAAATGACAGAAACCAGTACCCGACCTCCTTTCTCTAATCTTTCCTATCACTCCTCCTCTCCCCTCTTTAAACTGAAACTCCTTTTCTAAACTGAAACCTCTTCCTTGACTGGAAGTCACCATCTTAATCATATCCTACTTCTGTGCAAGGTGACATTTGCCTTTTCTCTTGCCTGGAGTCATAATGGTAGAATGGTTGCAAAGGAACACAATTTAAGGAAGGAATAAAAAACATATCCATTGAGTATTTTCAAGATAATCACATTATGTTTTGATGAATTGTGCTCAACATTGCTGATAAGTTCACCGTTTCAAAACACTTTCTCATCTGTTCTCTCACTATCATCATGTAACATCATGGTTGGTTGGGTCCCCAGAAAACTAAGACATAAATTCTTATGCAAGAAGTTTCTGGAGGTGAGTGATCACAGGAACAGCATCTGCAAAGGAGTGAAGGAAATAAAACTGGGCAAAAACAAGCTAACAACCAAACTGAGTACACAACTGGAGGGGGGAGGGGCAAAAGGGTGGGAACGGTCAGGTGGGAAGGTGGTGGACAAATCCTGGGGATTACAAAGATGTGAAATTTATCTATAAATAAATTATGTAATATTAAAAAAATAAGACTGGGCAAGAAAGAGGTTGGATCATAAGCTGTATTACAACAGAATTTTCAGTCAGGCTTATGATGAACCCTGAAATTGGGAGAACCCTTCTTATTTTTCCCATACAAAGGCTAGAGGATCTGTCCTTCATAGCTCAAAGTTGACAGTTGTTGGATATGAACTCATTTCTTAGAGAATGAAAATAACTTGGTAAATTGTTCAAAGAAATGAGGCTGGTGAATATGATCTGGGAAGGGACATGACCTTGGAAAAGACAGCTGTGCTTATCAGCCACAAGTAATTCTCTAGTAGGACTAATAAGAAAACTGCTGGCTACAAACCCCAGGCAGCTGGGAGATGACTGCTGCAGTTCTGAGGACTTGGGAATGTGTCACACCATCCATTAAGTTTTACCAGAAGTAAACTTGCTTCCCACCTGTTATTCACTTCGAACGTTAAAGAACCTGGGACATGATGATACTAATTAGATCAAGGTCCCAGAGCAAATAAATGACTTGTATATTTCATTTGGCCAGCAAAATAATTCGATCATGTATATCTTGTTATTCCCTTTCAGGACAAGATTGCAATTCAGAAAATTTGAACCATTCTTTCAAGTATTCATGGCCAGAAAATTATAGAACTAAGAGGTATATCATCTAAGTCTAGATCTGTACTTTCCATATCTCACATATCTTGATGCTGCTAACTTACTTGGAATAAAGGAATTTGAGGACTGAAACAGATTTCCAAAAAGAGTTCAATCCACTTATTTCTCAGAGAAGTAAAGTAACTTAGTAAATTGTTCAAGGAAATGAGGCTGATGAATAATTTCTCTGGGCCTCAGTTTTCTTATCTGTTAAATAGGATGGGCTGCTCACCTACAGGGTAGTTTTAAGATTCAAATGAGATAATAAATACAAAATAAACTTGAAACTGATTAGAATCATATAGAGATGTCTGTGTTTTAGCTATTTCGACACTATGTTGTAAGAAGGCCCAGTAACTGTTAGCAAAAACAGGTCAGTACCAAAGTGTAACATTTTAATTTTAAAGGATGGTTTCATAGGAAATGAATTATAAGCTACAAATTCTATTAGTTTAGTTTTCTATTAAAGGTGAACAAGTTTCTAAAAAAGAAAAAAAAACCTCAAACTTAGACCTAACAGATTTTCATTAGAAGTTTTATCCTAAGAAGTATTTGCTGTGAATAATTCTGTCTGATATAATTCAAAATGCCTAACTTCCTATTCTCAGATAAATAAAATAGCTCTGTCTGTTTCAGTGTAAAGGAAACATCAAAGTTCCTTCCTCTGAACTTTGGAACTGTTCGTGATATATAAAACAAAAGATCCAAAATATTTTTGTACTTTCTTTTGTCATGAAGGCTGAGTTACTGAAATACTACAATTTAATTGATTTAGAATTGGATTCTTTATCCACAAGTAGTCACAAATTCTGCATTAGTTCCCCAGCAGCAAGCTTAGAATTTAAGAATGTCTGTGAGTTTATTGTTTGGCTATTTTTCATCTGGAAAATTTACAGGTGACTTTGTTTTCCATGCTTTAAGCATGAAACATGATCAAAATTAAAAGTTCTAATCATAAGTTTGTTCATAACAACAATAATGTTCTGTTTTTAAAGGATAAAATATATATTCTCTATTGCTATGTAACAAATACTCCCCAAATTTAAAATAATAATAATAATAATACCATGCATTATCTTTCACAGTTTCTCTGGGTCAAGAATTCTGTAACAGTTTACATAGATGGTTCTAACATGAGTTTTTTCAAGAGACTGCAATCAAATATCAGCTGAAGCCTTGTGGAAACTTGGTTCTGTAGGATCTATTTCCAAAGGGATTTACACATAGGGTAGCAGGATGGTACTAACTGTTGGTGGGAAGGCCTTAATTCCTTTCCATATAAACTCTCCAATGTTGCTTGACCCCCACAGTATAGTAACTTACTTCCTTCCAACTGAGCAATCCTTGAGGACAAAGTGGAAATGACAATGATCTTTTAAAATTACCTGTTAAAAGTTACCCATTTTTGCCTATTGGTATTGCTATTGGTAATTCAGAGTAGTCTTTCGATTTGATTCCTTGTGGGAGATCACCACACAAAGACATAAACACACAAAGAAGTGAGCTTCATAGGGACCATCTTGAAAGAGTAGTGGGCCTGTAAATTTCAGTCATTTAAACGATCATGAGTCAAAATGGCAGGGAGTGAAGCCTGGTTGCTTTCCTACAGAGAAAAATCAATGCCATGATAGCTAAGAGAGATTGAATATAAAAAGTTTAAATTCTCCAAGGACGTTTGCATAGTACTCAGTTCCTCAATCAGAGAAGGTTGAGTGACCCATCTGCTGACCTCTTTCAATCTTCTGAAACCAGGCTGGTCAACCCTCAGAATTCTTAGTCAAGTGTTAAAATGGTTGTGTGATTTAGAGGTAAAATGGCACTTTTTAAAGGCAAAAGATTGTCAACAATGGGAAATATCAACTGTGGTATCTGTACTTCAAACTCACGTGTACTCTGATATCTGCTCCTAGATGTCAGTATCTAAACTCTGCCAGAAACATCTTGCCATGGATGTATCCTACATCAAAAGATTTGAATGGATTAACAGGGCTATATGCTCTAAATATCTGACTCCACAATCCCAAATTCCAGTTCTAGACTCCAGTTGACCAGCTAGTAGATATCTTTAATACATTATATCTAATTTTTATTCCACTAACACTGAAAGCCAGTTTCCTCCAATCTTAAAAAAAAATTTTGTAAAGTTAACTTTTGTTTATTACACTGTGTATGACATAGAGGTAGAGCTCATGCTCTTCAAGTTTATAATTCCATGCCACACCCATGCCAAGGCACTCATAGTCCTCCTCCTCCACAGTCCATTTTGCCTCCTCCCCACTTTGCTCGCCTTTCTCCCTCCACCTCTAGTAGTCTCAGTTGTACAGTAAGATTTCAAAAGTTTATTCGTTTGTTGTTTTTCTTGTCCTTTGTTTTGTTTATCTATATTCCACATATAAGTGAAACCATCTGGTATTTGTCTTTCTCCTTCTGAGTTATTTTGCTTGCATTTATCCCCTCCAGTCCATTGATGTTGTCACAAATGGCAATAGTTTATCTGTTGTTTATTTTTTTCCTATTGCTGAGTAGTATTCTACTGTGTATATATGTCACATCTTCTTAATCCACTCATTTGTCTTTTGGTCCTTTGGTTGTTTGTATAATTTGAATATTATAAATATTGTTGCAATGAACATAGAAATGCATGTATCCCTCCTAACTGATGTTTTATCAGTTACTCTCAATCTTAATGAATGTTACTCATCACCACCTACCCAGAAGTTGAGGCAAATAATCTCAAAGGATGTCTTTGATTCTTCCTTTCCTTCTACCATTAAATCTATTTTATCAGTAAATTCTATTAATTCTACTCCCAATCTATCCCAAATTCTTCCACCATCATTTCCCCTTGGATAATTTTAAACTAAGAACTTTATTTTCATCCTTGAGTTCTCTTCATTCCAGTTGTCATTCAAAAGCCAGACAGTGTAAGCATGGCAGTAATCCAGCAGACACCACCATATCACTGAACATTTGGTTTTTGTTTTGTTTTGCTTTGTGATTGAGCATTTGAATATGTGAATATCAGAGAAAATCCACATCTTTTCCAGGTTTTGCCAAAAATCCCTAAATGAAGTGCAACAAAATAAATCTCTACCATCTTTTTTTTGATACTCATTTTTAGGTACTCATTGAAAATGTCATGTACATTCATTCTACTTAGTTATGATGAATGTATCACAACTGGTAATCTTAAAAAATGTAAATAGGTTTAATTCATCATAACTTAAATATTTATCATAATTTCTGTTGCCTGTCAGTTAGCATTTTATGGTGAAAGACATGCACAGATTTATTTTGCAGGACCTTTTAACAGGTCAAGCAAAGGTTTTTTTTTTTTTCAAACAAACTTTTAAACAAGTATAATCTTAAGCTCTGAGATAATGGAAACTACTGGTGGGATGAGAGAGGGAAGGGAATCAATGTGTAGCATTACAAATAAAAAGAAAGACAAGTTCTGAATGTATGTGACAAATAAAGAAACTTCATGAAAAGGATGAGAGATACAGTTCTTTAGTCAGATGTAAAGGCTGTGCTCTTTTTAAAAATATTTAGGTGAATATCAACTTATGCTTATTGCTTTGGGGACACAGCATGAAAAGGTCATCTTGTCCAAAAAGAAAATCATATGGGTCATGAAAATTTGCCAAATATGTTCACCCTACAGACAAAATGACACAGAGAGTGACTGATAGAAGCTACTCTTGAAGTAAAAATTTTTAGACTTTTCTTATTTCACTCTTTATTTTGGAGTTCAAAAAAGTTATTGAAGGTTGATTTACCTCTGCAGGGATTATATATACAATTAGAGAACATATTTTTTCTTATAGCTAAAGATATGAAGAGTGTTCTATTTCTTAGAAGCAGAAAAGGACCAGCTCTTTTAACCATATTAATAATGAAACTTCCCTCAGGTGGAATAAATTTAAACCAAATTCATAACTAAATGATTCATAAGATTAGTCTTATATTTTTCTCTTCTAATTTTGAATTTTCCAACTTGAGTGTTAAAAAAGGTCATTGAAATTGTTACTAAAAACTGATCCAAATGAGAGTATGATTCAGGATGGTTAAAAATACTTTGTTTTTTTTTTTGGTTTGTGATCTATCTGTATCTAACAACTGTTAAATACAGTAGGTAAAAATATATAGTGTAGTTTACTTTTAAATAATTTTTAAATTTTATAATGTATATTTTGCTATAAAAAGTGAACAGATGATTTTTTAAAAAATAAACTAGTAATAGTACTACGCTTCAATGCTGTTGATTCCAAAACTACATCAGACAAAGATTTTCAATTGTAATTTCAAAAAAACATGAATATTATTGGCAATTACTTTCATATGTATTATAAAGTTCTAAAACAAATATTTCTCAATATTTGATTTCATTTAGCTCTTTCATTTATCATACTTTTGGAAGGAGAAAGACAGTTTTTAATTCAACTAAATGATAACATCTGAATCTATCAAGATTTGGGGCACCACAAATCCATGCTTTATTTTTCATTTTTAGCCAAACAATCGAAAGTTTTAAAAGAAGGCTCAAAGAATCAAATGGCTAGGTTCCTGCTAGCCCTGATTCTGCCACTTTCTCACGAGGTGATTTACATATATTACAAGAGAGTAATCACTTCTGAATTTCCTTTTTCTTTCCAAAACAGAAATAACATTGAGGCTCACCCTGCCCACACCACCTCAACCCAACCAACTCAAGTCCTTGTGTTTGTCACTTTAGTCTATACCCAATTTTCCAAACCAATGTGGAAAACTACAGATACCTTTTTCCTAGGTTGTTCTAGTGACAGTCTCAGTACAACATCTCTACTTGCTTTCACTGACTCACCATCTGCCTGACTGGTATTCCACATCTTATTTACACATCATTCTCTTCAATATTGATACCTCTATGATATTTCACACTCACTGGATTTTTCCTGGTAAAAGAAGAAATCAAACACACACACAACATAAATCAGAATATATCATCTACTGCAAAGGTTTCTCATATCTGCCATTAAAATAAAAATTTAAATTCCTTACCATGACCAACTACATGTTATCTAATAGTTACGTACCCCAGTCATTTCTCAACCTCATGGTATTGTCTTCCTTCTTTTATACTAGTCTTCTGCTCTTCTGTCAGTTACCAAAACCTTTTTCTGCATTAGGACTTTTGCACGTGTAGTTCTGTCTGCATACCTAACTCCTGCAATGGAACTGTTTCATCACTTATAAGGTGTGATATTCTCAGTGAGCACTTACTTCCCTGATCCCCTTATTTAAAGCAAGTTGTTCCAGTATTCTCTCTCAAAGTCTATGTTTATTTCTTTATTTTACTTCATTTTTGATGTCTTTGTCCTGTTAGACTTTGGATTTATTTCTTGTCCCATTGCTCTCACTAGACTTTAATGTCTATGAAGCAGAATCACTATCTTATTTTTCATAGCACAATAACTAGTAGGTTTACAACAAATCTTTGTTAAATAAATTAATGAATATAATAAAGTCACACTTTTTTAAAAGTTTTATTTGCCGCAAATAAAATTATAGGCAATTATGAATGCTTGCAGAAATTTTTACAAATATGAAGTGGAATAACTTTAATCTTTGAGGCAAAATATGGTAATTAAGGAAAAGAATAAAGATGATAAATTTCCTTTTTCAGAGCTGGAATATCTACTTTGTCATCTGTAACCTTGATATTACTAAAGGTGCATTGTAGTGTATTTTTTCCAAAAGTAGATGACATCATTTTAGAATAATCGTATTTCTTTCTAAATCCCTGACAGTGCTATTAGTCAAACAAAAAACCTCTAAATGAGCCTTGTGTCATCTTGTCTTTTGCAGGTTTCCTAATTAGAAATCTCACCCTTAGCCCATGATCACATTCATTTGGCAGATTGTCAATTTATTTAATAGGTAAGGACATCAGAATGTTTCTTTTCTTGGTTAAATTGATCCCTTTTGCCAGAAATACAGTATAAATGGATACTATGCATCCTAATTCTCCAAATGCCACCTAGCCTAGCTCATGTCTGAGGGATAAAGTAGGTAAGATGACAGAGACTACTGATATCAGATAGAAGCTTAGTGAGTAGACTAACTTTCTCTTGGCTGGTAGAATTTCTCTTTTTTCACTCCTTTGTAACTAAATCATAGGTTTTTCTGGAGATCAAGATCCTATCCTCTTCCTTTGCTGTCTTACAGACATCCATGCTGATTGCCTGGTTGATTTATGATATGTTAGTTATGCACCATAAAATAAAGTGGTTTGGATTTCATTGAAGATTGTTCCACATAATAAAAAATATTTAGGATGCAACACAATTTAACTAACAAAAAACAAAAAAACTCCCATTCACTTCATTAAGCAAAGTTAAACTTTGCCTAATAGTTACAGCTAACATGACATTGTTGAGAGCATACTATACTCTAGTCATTGCTCTATATAACTCATTTATTTCTTATTCAAAACCCTGTTGTGGCATACTAGTCACTGAAATGTATGTGGGTGAATTGTTATAGACAGTGAACAATTGTAAAGGACTTTATTATTTACTTGCTTGTTTTCCAACTTAAATGAAATTTGATTGCCATCGAATGTTGTGCAGGTTTAAAGTATACAGTGTGATGATTGGATACATGAATGAACTGGGAGATGTTTATCACAATAAGATTAGTCAACATTCTCTTTCTCACATAATTGTCATTTTATTGTTGCTAGGTAAGAACAGTTAAGTTGTGTTCTCAGAACAACTTTCAAGTATATAAGACAAGTATTGTTAAAATTGCCACAGTCTACATTAGTTCCTCGGCACTTAATCATATATAACCAAAACTTGTACCCTTTGACCCCTACTCCCCATTTCTCTTACCCTACAGCCCTTGGCAACCACTATACTCAATTTCTGAGTCAGATGTTTTTAAATTCCACATATGATTATACAGTACCTGTCTTTCTTTTTCACTTATTTCACTTTGTACCCTTAAACGTCATCCATATTGTCACAAAAAGATCTTTATGGCTAAATAATATTTCACTAATATGTATGTACTATAAATAAATAATATTGTATCTTCTTTATTAATTCATCTGTTGATGGATACTTAGGTTGTTGTCACATCTTTGCTACTGGGAATAATACTGCATTATTCAACATAGTGATTTAATTTTTGTTGGTTATAAACCCAGAAGTAGGATTACTGGATCATGTGGGAGTTCTAATTTCTTTTGAGAATCCTATATGCTATTTCTTGTAATGGCTGTAACTATTTACATCTCCACCAATACTGCACCAGGCCTCCATTTCTCCCACATTCTTTTTTGAGTATTTGCTATCTTTTCTCTATTTTTACAATAATAGGCATTCTAATGGTGTAAGGCAATATCTCATTATGGTTTTATTTCTGCATTCCCCTGATGATAACTGATGTTGAGCACCTTTTCATCTATCTATTGGCTTCCTACCTGTCTTCTTTGGAAAAAATGTCTACTCAGATTCTCTGTATTTTTAAATCGAATTGTATTTTTGCTATTAAGTTGTAATAGAGCCTTATATATTTCGGATACTAAGCCCTCATCAAATATATGGTTGGTCTTTGTTTATTTACTAACCCATTAACAGAGAAGTTTAGGTTCATCTTATTTTCCTTAAGTCTTAGTGTTGAAAGCAATTAATACCGTGTGAGCAAGAGAGAAATTTGCCTTCATCTGTCTTCCTACCTTGAGCTGTTTTATTAACATAGCCTTACTTTTCTGACAAAGATATTATAGTTCAAACAGGTTAATATCTCAGGTGGTAAATATCAAAGTCAGATTTAGAGTGTATTGTATTTGATTTCACAAATATTCTAAAACCGCATTTAACATTTATTTGACCATCTGGTAATTGACTGTAATTTTTGTATTTTTCCCAAAAACTAACCTTTAATTTAAAAAAAAATTAAACCTAGGAAAGAGCACTTGGATGAAAATTTAGGGTTCTAACCAACACCAAAATTATGGGTTCTAACCAACACCAGTCATAAATGAGATGGATGTTAAAATTATATCTTCAATAAAGTTTTTGCTTTTTTTTTCAGTGGGTGATACAGGCAAGTTTTTTTAAGAAAAGGGAAATGAAAGATCAGGAATAAAAGGAGAGGAAAAAAGAAATAAAAGGAGATGAAACAGGAGAACAACCTGAGTGGGCCAAGCTCAGTTGGAGATAGGGATAGTCTATCCCAATTCTATAGTTTTATTTCAAGGCTTTTATAAACAACTTTTTGGAATAAATATGGTCATCTTGTAGCTTATTATACCTCATGTACACATGTATTTACTTGTAAATAAGAAATATTTTACAAGAATAGAATAAGAAATATAAGTAATAGTTCAGTGTCGTTAAAAGCTAGACAACTAATTTAGGTCAGTAGTTTTTGTTTTGTTTTTCTTTTTACTGACTAGGTCTCACTATGTTGCCTGGGTAGTCCTGAATCCATGGACTCAAGTGATCCCTAGCCTCAGCCTCCCGGGTAGCTGGGATTACATGTGCGCACACCACACCCATCTATTTTTTTGAGATTAAGTCTTGCTCTGTTGCCAGGGGTTGTCTTGAACTCAAGTGATTCCTAGCCTCTGCCTCACAGGTGCGTGCAACTGTGCCTGGCTAGTCAGTAGTTTTTAACTACTTTCCTAATAGAAATACCTGGGAATTTCTATTCCCAGGTATGATGGATGAGAATACTTTTGAATAAAATATATCATAGAGCCCACATAGATCAAGTAAATATAAAAATTTCTGGGGGTCCTGGAGATCAATATTTGTTAAACACCTCCTTCCCTGTGCTTCTGTATATTGCTGGTGCTTATAACTACTCACCTAGAAGAGATTACTGTTTATAGCACTGATCAGTGTTTAACTGCTTTCCCAAGAGCCAACTAATTCAGTAAATCAGGGGCCAAATGGTCCACCAAATGTGAGTCCAAAAACAGTTTGCTTTATTCTAATAGTATGATGTGTGTTTCTGGGAATCTTTTTTATCATCAAATTTAAGTCGGACGTTACAGTTTGTTTTAAGACTATATTCATCTTTGAGTCCTTAATAATCACAAATGTAAACAATTCTCTCAGTTCTTGATATTTTTAATGTGAGAGTGTTACCGGGGTAGGGGAATACCTTTTTTTTTTTTTTTTTTAAATTTTTGTTAATATGGGTTCTCCTGCTTTCACGCAAGCAGTTGCCCAGGGACTCAGTAAGGGGAAAAACAAAGAGTTTAATAGTCTACATCTATACAAGTACCCCACACAGAAAAGAAATATATATATATATATAAATAAATTTTTTTTTCCTCCTAAAAACCAAAGGCTCCAATTTCCCTCTATATACCCTCCAGGTGATACATTCTCTTATCCAGGTCCACACCCAGAATTTATAACAAAAAAGTAAATAAAGTACCCTTCCTATTTAGGCCTCTTTTACCTCTGTTTTTCAGACACAGCTAATGCAATGCCTAAATTTTATGAACAAATACACTGCCCATATTGGAGACGAATGCACTGTCCATTTTGAGGTCACGGCTTCAAGTGTAAGATGATTTTCTGACTGTGAAAGAAAAGTGTGGCTTAAATATTTGAGATTCAAGGTTTCTTTTTGAATTTTAACAAGGTGGCTTATTTTCAAATTTCATTTAAAAAATAAAAAAGATAAAACTTTATTTTTCACTCGACTTCTTCAAAAATGCTTAAAAAACAGTAGTTATTACTGTAGTAAAATGGACCTAGAGGTATTCATTACCACCTTCAGAAAATTCAGTAATAAAACCTGAATTAATATTCACTGGTACAGAAAATCTCTTATCACCAAAGAATTCTGAAATTAATATAAAAGATATTCACCTCAAAGTTAAGGCACAAAGGAGACTCAAAGTTTTGGATGACTGATTAAAGGAATTATCTCAAATTCCACAGGCATATCAGTGGAACAAACTTGGTTGTATTTATTTTGGTTTCGGGCACTGGAAGAAAGTCATTATATTACACACACAGATGAATCTGCATTTTATCAGACCAATATATTTAAAATGTTTATTTGAGGTCCACCCAAGAAAATCTACTGCCTGCTCAGACTATGAAACCATTGTCTCTGGGCCACTGGTCAATACCAGTCCCAGACTATCCAGTGAGACTTCCTTCTTTAGGAAATGGGGAGAGAGAAATATTCCTCTAAACTTCCTCTGAGTTTAAACATAGCAGAATACTTGGAGACCCTCACAGTGGGAAACAAAGCACCCAAGTATGGTATAGTGTTCATTATACCCACCCTGTGTAACTCAGGGCCAGGGAAGAGTCTGAGAAAACAGAAAAAAGATAGTGCATTCAGTGTTTTGTCTTTCTGCTTATTTGTCACCATTGATCTCTTATTTCTAACTTTTCTGAACATAAAAGAATTCAAGGTAAATAAAAATATTCCCTCCTTAGAGGAGGTGAGGCATCCTCCTGATTCCTCTTACATTCACATGCACATCAACATAACGTGTATTGTAATGTAAATGAGTTTTTCAGGGTTTTTGCCATTTTGACATCAGCCTCTCTGACTAGCACCAGTGATATTCTGCCCTCCCCATGATTGTGTATATGCTTGGATTGAGTGGGTGTACACATGTGTGAGTATGCTCACCTGGCCAGGAGGAAAGGGTAAAAGAGAGGCATCACCCTGGGGTGAGAGGTCATGAGATAACACTGCTGTTGCATGGGAGGTAGGGTGGATAGAAAGAGGTCAGAGAAAGAATGTGAAGATTCCTGGAGGGGGGGGGGGGGCTGGAGGGCTCATCTGCCTTCCAGACACCCTCCCTCTCCTTGGCCCTGATCCTGGCCCTGACCCTGGCCCTGGCCTGCCCTGCCTGGTGTGTCTGTGTAACTGCTAGAACAAATAAAGAAACTACCCAGACTGGTCTGCCTGTGCACTGCAATTGGCATTACAAACAGGATGGTTACACTACATGTATGTATATCAACATATATCTTTGACTCTGTATTGCCCATCATTTCATCCTTATTTGCCTATGTTGAGACCTAGTACCTGGATTTCAAACTGCTACCATGAGAACCAGGGGGCAAAACAACAACAAAAACTCCAAAAACCAATCAACCAAACAAAAAGTCCTCACAGTTGAGGATGCTGTGGAGAGGGAGCACTTATGTATCCAAATGGTCATTTTTATTCTCCCACTTGAATCTGAAATAGACCCTGATTAGAAAGCTGATCAACAACAGATGGTGAAAAACCACTTCTGGAAATGTGAGGGTACTTTCCTTAAATGTGAGAAGTCTTCACTGAAGGTCAATGGAGAGGGAAAAAGACTGAAAGTGCCCCTCACTGAACGTTGAAATGATAATAGCCACTGCCTACCATGTTGAGCTGCTAATAAGAATTCAAAAGTCTCCTAACTATATTGATTCACGGGAAGGTTTCTTTTTATACTTCAAGTTTATGATATATTTCTTTTTTAAAAAATATGCATTTATGAAGTTGCATATATTTTCCTTTGCAATTCTGTCTTTTATGGCAAGGAAGGACTATGCCATGAAAATCTTTTTTTTCACTAGTAGTACTTCAGCATGTAACTTATACATAGTAAGTTAATAATAAATATTTATTGATTGGTTAAATTTATGTCACACATGGACCATAATAGTTTTTATACTATCAGATCTTACTAAATACTTTAAAAGTAATTTTGCTTCTATTTCCTCACCTCTCTTTCACCCTTTATTCATGGAAATTGTACTCTTAACTGCACTAGTCCACTGAAGTAGACTGATGAATCTCTAGTAATTGCTTATTTGAAAAACCCAGTTACTTTTTAGTTGAGATTTTCCTGCACCTCTTTGCCTTCTGAAACTTTCCTCTTCTATTCCTCTAATCCTTCTCAGCATCCCTTGTAGCATTCTTTTTCTCTGTAAAATCCCGTACAGGAGATTTTGCAAGGGATTTTGCAGGAGACAGGAGGAGATCCATCTCAGTGTCTCTTCATACTCTACCCTCCCTAAGGGAGCTCATATTACCTCACTGTTGAATGTCTTTTTATTCCTCAGATTTTATTCACTTTGCATAGCTATATAATTTGGGGGTTATATCTTTACACCTCTGTATGCATGCATGCTTCACTCTTCATCCATCAAAACTCCTCTGACCCTGCCCTGTCTTTTCCCTTCCCTATCACCATCCCTGTATTTTCTGATTAGTTAAATTTATTTTCTTTATTTATTAAATTTATTTTATTTATTTTCTGGGGATCTTAATTGGCCTTAATAGATAGACATATTCCCAGGTGTCTGCCAAACACTTACCTTGATATGCCAATGGCATCACAATTTCAATCTAAAAATGAAATTCCTCATCTCATCTCTGCAGTGCCCATCTCTCCACATGATTTATCCTCCATGTCCCCTTTTAACCTAACAGTGAATTTCATCTGTTTTCTACCATCCCATTAGTTGTACCAGGAATTATTTGAAGAGGTGACTTCAGTTAAGATTCTATTTATCATAAAGACTCAATTTAAGGCTATATTTATCATAGGAGAACAAAGCCTCAATTTCCTCTGCCTGCTGATCTTCATCCTTCAGTGCCCAACATTATCTCCTTGCTGAGACTTCTTTCACACCCCATAAAGCAAAGCTAAATGCTCACCTCTGCATGCCTACAGAAACATTTGCTTATCTTTACTCTAACAAAATCCTGTGTGTGTCTAATAAACTCTGATGTGGCTTTTCCAATAAATAGGACAAAAAGAGACTGAGGTAGAGGAGAGAGAGAGGCAGAAGGAGACGAGGAAGGAAGGAGAAGGAGGAGGGTAGGAGAAAAGAGGGGTAGGAGCTGAGGGGAACCTAGAAATTAAAAACAAAGCAAACTTAGAAACTTGTAGCAATTCACAAACAGTGAATTCTATTTGGATCTTGTATCAAATAGTGTTAAAAATTGTATGCATATGACACTGTTGGAACTTTAAATACTGATCATATAGATTATGATATTAAATCATTACTATCAAATGTTTTAGGTATGATAATGGTATTGTGTTTTTCTGTATTATATTTTTTAAAAAGACTTATTTTTTTAGAAATACATATTGAAATATTTATGGATGAAATGATATGTCTAGGTTTTACTTCAAAACTATATGGGAGGATGGAATTCAGTAGAATACAAATGGGATAAGATAGGCTATGAATTTAAGATTCTTGTAGTTGAGCAACAGGGTCAAAGGATTCATGGAAATATTTCATTTTAAAAAGTGAGATTTTAAAAGCATCTAAGTCTCTATCTCCTATCATTCCATTAAATTGGCCACTGAAGAAAGCAAACAAAATTCCAGAATTTTTCTTTCCAAAATTTTTTTAACTTGAAAAGGATTCCCAAAATAAGGAACAAGGATAGTGTTTAAAATTGCTGGTTCTTGGAGTTCATGAACTCTGTTTTCTCATCTGATTTTACCAAAGACTTTTTATGTGGTCTTTGGCAAGATTAAGCTTTTCTGTCTTGATCTGGCCACTTTCCAAAAGTAGTCAGAGGTCAAGGTCTACATTATGATTTATTGACAGCAACTATAGCTGAAGGAGTAGCAACCATTTGCATGAAGATGGTGCATAAAGTGAATTTATTTTAGGAAAGAAAAAAATCAGCTTTTAAATTACTTTTGGTCTAATATATTAGATGACAAACGTAATGTGAAAAATCTTTACACAGGAAAAGAAAGATCATTTACATGAAGGTCATTGTTGACCTAAACCTTATAAATAACATTATTGTCTTAAAAAGTAGCATATTTTTCCTTTTTGATGTAAGATCACATGATTAGGTTCCTCTATAAATACTATTGTTTCTTTTTATAGTTTTCTGCTCTGTCATTTGAAATATGGTAATATTAATAATTTCTTGTATAAGAACTGCTCTTAATTGGAGTTGTTTTCAATGTTAATATCCCAGATAGCTTTGCAAACAAATGGTCATTGCACACAGATACACATATATTTTGTTATTTGTCTGTCTCAGAAAAAAATGTGGTAAAGTAAATGGAACCAATTTTCTCTTTCACTCACCTGTCCTCTGTTTTTGATTCCAGGCACCTAGTTAAGGATTCTTTGTCAGTGATATTCTTAGTTACTCCTGTAACTAGATGATACCCTTCTAAACAGTGGACCTTTCTCTTTATTAATTCTTACCCATTGATTTGGACAGATAAGATTTCTTAACTGCAAACATATGCCTACTCCCATTTTCTTCATTGTATGTGTAATTTATTTTGTCAAAGTTACATTTAGTTATTATTTGGATAGCCTTGCTAGTGTTTTTCTAAAATGCTGCCTTGGCTATTCAGAAACTTTTTTAAATGAAGAGAAACATACATGCCAGGTGTAGGGTAAATGTTTCAACTGCTACACTATGCTATGTATGCCAGGTAATTTAAAAATTGAGCTATTATTTTTTATATAGAAGGGGGAAAAAAGAAAGAAGAGAAATGAAGGCAAAATGAAAATAGCAGCAAGTTTTGAAATTTCCAGTGCTCACAAAAGTGAATAGTGAATCATGGGTGAATCCTTGCATTATATAATGAGAAGAAATACTACCATCCAAACAAAACAAGAATATGAAAATAAGAATATGATAAAGAAGGAGCACAATGATGATGTACATATATAGAGAGGAGGTATTTTCTACTCAGTCTATAAGAAGTGTACAGAGAGATACAATTTTAGAATATCCCTGGGATTTTAAATATGGTGTTAGAGATTCATAAATAAGATTTGAAATTTATAGTTTAAGTTTTGTATTGTTTTCTATCATATACTCTTTTCAAAAAAGGGCCCACATGGCGTTTTACTAGGAGGACTTTGCCAACCTCCAAATTCTAAGATGGAATTCCTTAATTTAGCCATTATGAATGATAAACCCTTATTTTTGATATTTACACTATACCAGAATCTTTCTTTTCTGAAAGTTTCAGTGAGAATCTTTGCTATTTCCATAATGACATTAAAGCAATTATTACAGTCTTAAATAATACATTTTAGGAGCTACACTGTTAAACATGCATAAAGGACTTTAGGACAATCTATGATTTCAACTGAAACAGGCAGATTATAGATATCTGAGTAGTCAGTTTGTAGCAGAGACTAGCTAGTTGCTCAGCAATCCCATTTCTTTTTCTTAGAAACACAAAAGACCCATGTCTCAGTCCTGCTTGTAGTTAGATTGGTGCTGTTGGACTGGGTTCTGGCTAGTGGAATGTGGAAGGATGATATATATCAACTCTTGTCTACAAACATATTTGGTGATCCTCTGTTCTCTTTACATGATGACTGAGTCCAAGGAGGTTCTAGATAAGAGTCACTGTATAGAAGTAATCTAAGGCCGGGCACGGTGGCTTGTGCTTGTAAGCTTCAGCCTATGAAGCGGCAGGGGCTAGGGATCGCGGTTCGAGTCCCGCCTGGGGCCCGTATAGTGAGACCTAGTTCCAAAAAATAGCTGGGTGTGGTGGCGCATGCCTGTAATCCCAGCTACCTGGGAAGCTGAGGCTGGGGATTGCTTGAGTCTGTGGTACCCTGGGCAACAAGAGCCTGCGGTTCCATGGGCAAAAACAGCAAGACCCAGTTTCAAAAAAAAAAAAAAGAAGTAATCTATATCTCGGAGCCATGATCTGGGGGATAGTTCCCAAGGAGAGCTGCCTAAATTTTATCAGGCAGGGAAGTGAGAAAGAAAATTTTTAATTAGATGAAGAGAATCCTTTTACAATAGACAGGGTTGAGGATCACTTCTGTGTATACTTTAAATTCTTTATAATTTCATTTTTCAGTTATACCTTAACAAAACAAAACAAACACAAACACAAAAAGGCTTTTTTATGGTTAAGCCTAAGAAGCTTGGGGAATATGTGTTAATAGCTGTTAGTATTAGGCCGGGCATGGTGGCACGTGCCTGTAAGCAGCAGCCTAGAAAGCCGTAGCTGGGGCCAAGGATCGTGGTTCAAGTCCCACTGGGGGCATGTAGCAAGACCTAGTTCCACAAAAATATAGCTGGATGTGGTGGTGGTGAACACCTGTAATCCTAGATACCTGGGAAGCTGAGGCTGGGGATTGCTTGAGTTTGTGGTACCCCAGGCAATGTGAGCCTGTGGTTTCACAGACAAAAATAGTGATATTTAGATATTTAGACCTAGTCTAAAAAAATTATATATATATATATATATACTAGCAGCTATACATATCTAGCAGCTATATATGTATATAAGTATATATTTACATATAAATATATATAAATACTAGTATTATATAAATATATAAATATATAAATAAATGCTAGTATTTACCTTGAGGAATAGTATCATTTGCAGATATTTGGTACATTATTCTTTCACATTATGTAATTAAGGCCACTGTACTCAATATCTTGTCTCCGTTTTTTATTTCAGACTTCTGCTCAAGAAATCAAGGAGTAAGAAACTTCTTACTCCTGCATATTAATGTATATTAACTCTAAGCCCCGAATCATGTAAGCTGTGATGTCTTCCAAAAATACTTCACTTCTTCATGAGTTTGAAGAACTCTTAGAGGTCTCACCCATTCTTTAGGTAATAAATTTTTCTATTCAAGCAAAAATCATTTCTTCTGAACTTGTAGAGGAACATTTATAGCAAAATACTTTACAATTTGGAGCTACATGTGCATCATCATTTCTTTGTTTTTGTTCATACTCTAAATTTTCAATCCAAGTTTCTTTTTGTATATTGGAATTTCCTCTCAATACTTCAGAGTAGGGAATTTTAATTCATGATTTACCATTAATTGTAGGCTGCAGAAGTTTAAAAACTGTTCACAGTCTCCATTTTACCTTTAATTCTTTCTCCTGTAAATGCATAAATAGCTATATTTTGTAATTGCCTGGTGTGTATTTTTATTTTAATTTTAAGGAATGTTTCCATGTCAGAAAAAAACCAAAACTCCTCCTCTGTTTCTCCTTTGTTTTCATGCTACCACCACATGCCATTCCTAACACCATATCTGTGAGAGTTTTCCCCAAATCAAGCAATTCTATAACACCAACTGGGCATTCTACAATTTAACTCAATGCTGACAGTAGCTGCCTTCAGAAACTGTCAGATGTCACAGGTTAAAGGCTCAGTCCCACAAGACTACCCCTCCCCCACACTTCAGACAGCATTTTCAAGTCTGTCAGCGGTGCTTCCAATCAATTGGCTATAAATTGGAGTTTTCTGCCACCCCTTCCACAGGTTCCATTAATTTGTTTAAACAGATCACAGAGCTCAGGGAATAAAAATTCTCCTCCTTCTGTTTACCAGCTTGTTATAAAAGGACACGACAAAGGGTATGGATGAAGTTTCACAAGAAAGGGATACATAGGATGTATCTATGTGAGTTCCCATTCTCACTGGATGTGCTATTCTCTCAGTTCCTCCACATGTCTGAATTTGAAACAGGGTATAAAAAAAGACTTTCTGACTTTAACTATTTATACCTATCTGCCTGTTTCTCTCTACAAAGCAGGCTACACACTCTTCATTATCATTTTCACTGATCACCTTTACCATTGATATGCAAACATCAGCTACCAGCTTCTCTCTGCTTTCTTTCCCTCTTTCAGACCTAAAAAGAAAAACTTTAAAACACAGTTTAAACTTGCCACTCGTGGGTTCTTACCACCATCCCCAGCCTTCTCAACCAAAATACCAAACCAATGCAAGACTATCAGTGCAGACTAATTTATTTCTAACAAAGTGATTTCTAATTATCCTAATAATTACAAAAGAAACATGTAAGACTCAGAATACTTCAACATTGTCCAAAACCTTTCTCAGCATTGTCCAAAGTCCTTTCCCAGA
>PVHY01021975.1:0-23077 GCA_004024945.1 Uropsilus gracilis
GAAGGCAGGGGAGGTGAAGCGTACAAAAGATCAGGATAGTTAACAAATGTTAGTGAAGTGGGAAAGCCCCGGGATAAAATAAATAAATAAATAAAATAAAACAACAACAACAACAAAAAACCACACACACACTTACCATATATCGGAAAAGAACAACAGGCCAAACAACCAACAACTAAACATCAACTTAACCAAACAATTTGCAGAAAAATGGGAGGAGTGACTGAAGGGGGGATACAGAGGGGGGATATGGAGGGAGGAGGAGGGATCAATTAATTCACAATTGTGACAAATCAATAAAATGAATTAAAAAAAGAAATTTAAAGGATGAATAAAAAGAATTTTAAAAAACATTTAATTTTAAAAAATAGGAAAGGAAATGAAAGCAGTAACAAAAATTGAAAGCTGGAAGGTAAATGAACAAAAAGTCACTGACCTTTTACTCTGCTAAAACATACGCAATAGAGGAAGTCCAGAAATAAGCTAGTTAAATCAAAGAATTCAAGGAACATCGCAAGAAATATCAGGAACTGGAGCAATACTTGCTACTATTACTGAGAATGTTAGACCCTGTTTTCACCTGACTCCATTTTGTGCCCCCATGCAAGGCTATTCCTCCACTGTGGAGGAGCCTGGACTTGAACTAGCTCAAGAATTTCAACAAAAAACACTCTGGAATTCAAAGTATCACTCTTCACAGAGTGTCAGATATTTTATCAAAAAGAAGATGAACTAAATGAAAGGCAAAATCCCATTTCCTTCCCTTACATCCCATAATAGAGCAGTTGGACTCAATCTACATAAAAGAAGTTTCCTTTCTGAGGATGTTGTTCCAAATACATCCCATGAAGGAGAGGTGCTAATTTCCCAGGCCCCACTAATATCAAAGAGACATGTAGAGACTTGGAAGAGATACACACAAGGTGTCTGTGCTTAAAAGAGACAATGGCAACTGTAATCTTGACTTGTACTTTTAAGTGAAGTACCACACTTTATACCCTTGTCAATTTGACACTACATAAGAATCCTCCCTTGAGGTGTGGTCACTGTAGCTCTCACAACACCAAAGCATCCATAGTCCTCCATCATAGCCTATTGTACTCTCTCCACCCCTTCTCCCACTGCTCTCTTTCCCTCCCCCCTCCTGAATGTTTCAGATCTGTGGTCAGCTTTCACATGTTGGTTTTAAAGTCTGTCTTTGACCTTTTGCTTTGGCTAAGTAAAACCATCTTTTTAGGTCTGCGTGCCCGGGTCTCTGGCCGTCGGGTCTCCCTTGCCTGTGGGGAGCAAAGGGGGTCAAGGTTCCTGGTAAGCCCCCTAAGCCCCCAAAGGGGGTCAAGGTTCCGGGTCTCCCTTGCCAGTGGGGAGCAAAGGGGGTCAAGGTTCCTGGTAAGCCCCCTAAGCCGGGTGAGCCCCGGAAGGGGATGTGGTGGGAGAGGTGGCCCCACCCACCAGGGGATGGCTGCTTCACAGGGCAGCCATCTGCAGCTCGGCTTGGCCAAGCCACACTGCCCTCTGCTCCTAGCCCAAGGGGAGCATGGGAGGGCGCAGGCTCAGCCATCTGGGCCCACCCTGCACAGGGCGGTAAGGGGGGGAGCCCCTTCCATTTCACTCTCCAGCTAAACTTCAGAGGATCAAGAACATGCGCAACACAAACCCCAACGTAAAGGGGCAAGGGACCATGCAAAAATCCAGCCCACAAGCCTGAGATGGACACAGCAGATGGACAACAGAGAGAACCAGTGCATGCGAGACAAGAGAAACAACTGTAGAGACATGATGTCACCATGCACACTTATGCGCTCACCGGGCCAAAAAGACCCAAAAAGACTTTTTAGAGATGCCTTCAAGGAGAGCAACACTTCTCCCCACACTACGGGAGGAGAGGATGACCAAAGATGGGGTAATCGGCCCCACATAAAAACTGCAAACTGAGGCAGAGATGATCTCAAAGGCCATTCACAGACGCCTATATTCACAGAGAAACTTCTTGACCAACACTGGCTGGGAAGAGACCCCCTAAATCTGACACCAGAGCCATAAGGAAAAGCAGCAAAGCAGCAGAGATGGGATTGGAGAAGATGGCCTGCAGCAAGAAAACATGGACAGATCACAAATGAATATAGACTGGGCACTCAAGGCAAACTTAAGACTGAAAACCTACCAGCAAGGCTCGCCTGGTTCCAACAACACAGTCCCTCACCCAGTGAAAGGACACTGCCATAGGAAAGAGACTAATGGACTTAGCACAACTAGTAAACAACAAAGAAGTGGGGTTTGAGAGAATGGAAGGGACACTAGAGGGAGAAGGGAGGGGGAGGTATCCCAAAAAACAGAGGTTGTGATCTAAAGAACAAAATAAATGAATGAATAAATTAAAAAAAAAAACAGAAACCATTTTTTTTTACTTTCTACTTTATTTTAGGATAGTCTCATCTAGCTACTCTCTATTGCCACAAATGGCATGAGTTTTACCTTTTTTGATAGCTGAGTAGTAGTATTTCATTGGGTATATAGACCACATCTTCACCATCCATTCATGTATTTTAGGGCACTTAGGTTGTTTCCGTATCTTAGCTATTTTAAAGAGTGCTGCAATAACAAACATTAAGAGTGCAGTTTTTCTTTCAAATTAGTCTGTGTAAAAAATGGGTAAATTCTTACAAGTAGAATTGCTGGGTCACATGGCAGATACATTTTCAGTGTTTCAATGAAGCTCTACACTGCTGTCCATAGGGACTACACCAGTCTACATCCCCAACAGTGTAAGAGGGTTCCTTTTTCTCCTGGTCTGTACTTTGATTTTCCTCCAGCTATCTCAGATCTTTCTGTGGTTGCCATTAGGTATTAGACTTGTTGCAGCTTTCTGAACTCAGCACTGCTTTTGCCAACCCTGTTTGACTGGGCATTGCTCATGAAGGGTTGGGTAATTTGGAAAGTTGTGTTTGGAAACTAATACCAGCAATGTCCTTTCTTCTTTCTAGGCAATTAATTCTATGCACAGGAATATTGACTTATTTTGCCTTTTGTGAATGGATGCCAAATTCCTTTAGAGCATGCACTTTGGATACATACTAACATGTGTCAACACAACTCAAGAAAAAAAGAACTGAGTCAGGAGTTTCCAACAAATCAGCAAAAGTAGTAAAACCCATTCAGGATCAGACCCCACCCATGTACAAATTCTACCAAGCTTTTAGTACCTAAAGCTAAAGTATGAGGAGCTAGTCAAAAACTATCCAACATTAAAGGATTTCATCTAATATGAAAGACCCAAACCAAAACAAAGGATAAAAAGAAACTCTGTGACTAAATAACACAAGTCTTTAATGTTCTTGGGCAGATAAGAGTGCACCTTTGAACAAGAACAAGATGTTACTGAAAGAATGGCCCACTTCCAAAGAAGGGACAAGAATTGCTGGCGAGGATGTGGAGAGAAAGGAACACTACTACACTGCTGGTGGGAATGTTAAACTAGTCCAACCACTATGGAAAGCTGTGTGGAGGACCCTCAAGTTAATGAAAATGGAACTACCATTTGACCCAGCAATTGCTCTCTTGGGAATTTACCCAAAAGAGACCTCAATGTGGGTACAAAGGGACACCTGTGCTCGGATGTTTACTGCAGCAGAATTTATAATTGCAAGGTCATGGAAGCAACCTAAATGCCCCAAAACAGATGACTGGATGAAAAAGATGTGGTATATATACACAATGGAGTATTACTCACCAATTAAAAATGACAAATTCAACGAATTTATAACAACATGGATGTACTTAGAAGAAATCATATTAGCAGAAACAAGTCATAAAGAAAAAGACAGAAACTAAATGATTTCACTAATATATGGGATATAGTGAAAAAATAAAAGATTTGAGGAAAAGTCAAAACAAGCTAAGCACCAAACTGAAGTGCACAACCTTGAGCAGGAGGGAAAAGGGGGGGAAGGGGGGAGCCCCTGCAATTACAATGTTGTGAAATTTATATATAAATTAAAAATTTAAAAATTAAAAATAAAAAAGAAGTCCTAGTTTAAAAAAAATGTTACTGAAAGTAACACTAAGAGTAAAAATCCATTCTTGGAAATTAAAAATATTAAAACAAGGGAAACCTCTTAGTGTGGAAGATAAGTTAACCCTATTTTAAAAAATATAAAATACCAAAGTTATTATGCAACTAGTCCTAGCAATAGATATCTGAAAAAAGGGGTCCCTGAAAGAGATAAATGGCACACACGCACACACACACAATGATGAAAACAATTTCCTGGAAATGAAGGACTAAATGGTCAAATCAAAATAGTAAGACACAGCACAATGAAGAGAAGCAACTCACCTCAAGGTACATCATTGTGAACTTCAGAACTGCAAACAGCATGAAGCACATTTTAAACTGCTTTCAGAGTAAAGGCCACTAATGTTTCCCACAATATTCTTTTCTACCTGCCAACTTTCATGGATTGCATTAATATTATCAAAGTGTATTACAGTAGATTCTGGTCTAAACTCACAATATCCGTAGTGTTTCCAATTTGTTCCATAATTAAATGAATTTACTTTTCATCATAAATTCCTTTTATCATGGAGTTTGTATTGCTGAGGCTTTATATCCATTTCCCTGTATATAAGTAGCTTTATTCAAGAAAGGCTCAAGTCTTTGAGTTCATGCATATTTGAGACTGAGTTTTCCCTATATATTTATACAAATCTGATCATGCCTGGTTATAAAATATCAGGGTCATTTTTTTTTCTTTCGTTCAAAAGTTTATACATTTTGTGTTGAATATTGCTGTACAGATTTCTAGAAAAAGCTTGTGTGATTTTCCTTTCCTAATATAGTACCTAAGAAATCAGTATTTTTAACTTAGCCAATAAAACAACATAACTAGTGTATTTATAGCTCTTAGCAACCAGACACAAACTCACCTGGAAAACGATTTAATATTTTTGTTGATTATTCAATTTCTTTTATTCCAGGAAAATCTTTTTATATGCTTAAATCTTTTTTCTGTTCCATGTTTATGAACTTTGTCTAGTCTGTGGTTTAATTGGAATTTTTCTAAGTATGATAATCTTTTCCAGCATTTGATTCATTGTGCTAAATCTTTCCGCTGTATCAGCAATTTCATTCTCAATTGTCTTTTCTGTTTACCAGGTTTTTGTTTTTGACTAGGTTTCGCTATTTTTGCCTGTGGAACTGCAGGTTCTTGTTGCCCGGCGTAACACACTCAAGCAATCCCCAGCTTCAGTTTCCCAGGTAGCTGGGATTACAGGTGCACACCACCACACACAGCTATATTTTTTTGGAACTAGGTCTTGCTACGTGCCCCCGGCGGAACTCGAACTGCGATCCCTGACCCTGGCCACAGCTTCCTATGCTGCCGCTTACAGGCATGCACCACCATGCCCAGCCTGTTTACCAGGTTTTAAATGGCATCTTTTTAATGCTGCATTTGTTTCTTATGTCTACAATCTCTTATCTTTTTTTCCTCTCATATCTTGCTCAACTATTTTATCATTTTTTGAGGTTTTTCCTTAAAGAAGTAAGACCTTAATAAGCTGGTCCATAATATGAAACATTAAGATATAATTCCTATGTTGGGCCTCTTTCCCTATAGCATGCCCACATAATTGCCTTTTCATTTTTGAAATATCTTGCTCATTTTTGGACAGTTCTGCTAAAGTGTGGGTTATTTCTGAATCATCCAATAAGAACTTACTGAGCATGCCTATGTGCCAGGCATGTACCAGTGAGTAAACGAGGAAAAAAATCCGTGTGTATTCTCATGAGAGGGTTGTTGACTGAAAATGGAAACAATAAACATGGTAAATTAACATATTACATGTTAGATGAAGATACACATTATAGAAAAATATGGGGCATGCTAAGATTGGAGGGTATGGTTTCCTCCAGCCATTTTTAGCTGCACTATTGCAAATGAACAGGTCCATAGTTGGATTTAAGTGAGGCTAAGGTTTTGCCAAACAAGGACAACAAAATAGAAGGAGAGAAACCTACCTTTGTTTCCAATTTCTCTGCAGTCATTCCTTAGGGGGAAGCCATTTTCAAGTTCAGGGCAAATTGCCATGGTGTACGCTAAGTCTGAGTGTTTCAGTCTCACTTTTGCAAAGTGATTGTTTGTAGACAAAGCCATTGCTATGGCTATGAGGTAAAGTGAACAGAAGTGGAATATTTCATTTAAAAAAATTTATTTCTACCACTGATTGTCATTTGCAACCTGGAATATTGTGTCACTCTGGGCCATGAGGAGGCACCAAGTTCCAGTGATGAGAACAGTCACAGACAGAATAGGCACCCGAGTTCTTATTGGCTAGTGAATCACTCAATCCAGGAACTGCCCTCTGCCTGGACTCCTTCCTACTTAGTAAGCAGGTCAACCCTTAAGATTTTAAAATTACTAGAATAAGACACTTACTAGCTTCAGTTGAAAAAATGAAACATTTATTGAGCAGATGTTTAGTAACAGCAACACAAATTTTCTAGAAAAAGTTTAACTCCTCAAAAAAGAACCAAATAACCTCCCTCCCATTATTCCCAGGTTTGATCCAAATCTGTAAGTGTATACTCGGCTTTAATAAATATCAAGATACATAAAACAGCTGAAGATATCCAAATTATTAAAAATAGTGTATATTAAGGAGAAAACCAGTTTAAGGGTAGCTATCTACACACCACAGTACACTACCATGCCTTCCTACAGTTTTGGAACCACTACTACCTAAAAACATGAAAAATCTTCTGAAAACTAAACATCTGCAAGCTTCCAGTTTGATTCAGGAACAGGTGTAAACCATGCTGTCCTTCATAGATCTTCTGTTACAGCGTCCATCAAATGTCACTGGTCATGTTCACATATATTGATGAAAATGCATATGATGCATGTGTGTTCTGCTCAGTTTTGAAGGATGACATATTCTACATCTATGCTAGAGGCCCTGAATTATTTTTGCACATTTCAATATTCCCTGAAGAGATTTTACATAAAGGCTGAAAACAGCTATTTTCCATCATAGTCAAAGTCAATTTATTTTTTAAATGTAATATACACTGTTGTGTTCTCTTCAATTTTTACAAACAAGGAGCCGCTACAACATTTATGTGTATGAACGTGCTTACAGAATTCAGATTGCATATATAAACAAACATTATCAAAACTCTGTATCAGTTCCTAAGTAAAGAAACGATGTCTGACCACAGACTCTTCAAGTAGTATTCACAGTATTAGAAGTGACAGGAATTTTTATTTTTTAGTATCTTTTCAAGGATTCTCTTTTTGAAAACTGAGTTTATAAAAATTTCTAAAGAAATACTCCCATAAGACATTCGAATTATCAAGAGATGAAATATATATTCTCCAGATTCCCACTTAAAAGTAAGTAGACATTGATTACCAATTTAAAATTGCCTAGTTCAATGTGCTTTCAATGTTCTTCTAGTAAGTCTATCAATAGATGTTAATTAATACATTGTACTTTAGTTTAAAAACTACCTTTCCACTTAAGTTTCTACAACTTAGTATCTAAAGCCTAGTTTCCTATCCAATGAATTAAGAAACAATATCAACATTTTAGCCAGTCTTTAACAGGCAAGAAAGGTTGCTTTGGCAATATATAAAAGGATAACTATTGTATACAAATCATTACTCAAGTCAACTTTTATTAAATATTAAAATGCAGTAAGGCAACTGTTTTTTAAGACACCTGAAATCACGTTTGGTAAGCAGTCACTCCAACAGCTGGCACATCGCTTGCATCACTACTTTTCTTCTCTAAATTTTAAGCAACCAGAGACGGTTAATTAAAAAGACAGACCAGTAGTCTTTCTAAAAACACCCCAACGAGGTTCTGGTTACCACTAAGGTTATTTATTACTTCCAATATAAGCTTCTGAAAAAGAATACCATTTTTTGAGGCTTTTCCCTTTGTTAAGTATTTAATGATTCAACTGAAAGTAACCTACTAAGGTATCCACAGATGTAACTTACTGTTTAAGCTGACATGGACCAGAGAGTGTGACCCGAACCTGGAACACGGATCACCTGAGACACGGCTGGACCCTCCCTTCACAGTTTTGGGCCAGGCCTCCCTTCCACTCTAACCGCCCTGGTGTTCTACACAACCAGTCTTGCCTATGACAAAATTGGAAATAACTGAAAAGGACATTAAAAGGCAAGACACTGGTTCTTGTTTTTCCACAAGTCTCAGCTCACAAACTAAGAACCAGTGGGAAAAAAACACAATGTGGAATAATCATCAGCAATAAAATGCGAGTGGTGACCAAAAAGAACTAGCAGCCAGGGAAAAGGCGGCATCATGAGCTCTTCCTTGGATGCTAGCGGGGGCACCCTGGAGCCCCTCGGCACTAGAAGGCGGCAGCTGGCAGTGGCCTACGGTGAGAGCTACAACTCAGGAAATGACTGTTCCACACCACTTCTCTCCATCTTCTTAAGTTTTCCACTCACAATCCATTTTTCATCTTACTCCACCTTCTAACAGTCTCATTCATTTTTCCCTCTATCCTTACTTTTCTCACTTCTTTCTTCCTTCTTTTTTGATCATTCATGTACATCAGTCTTTTCTTCTCTGCTATCTCTTCCTTACATAAAATAAGCAAATTCATCCTGAAGATCTAATACAAGTTAAAAAACACTCAGCCATAGGAAACAGAATACTCTATGCAAGAGATGACGTCAAATCAGGGTCTCTACAACAATGTGGGCACAATGCTCTGCATGCTTTTAAAGCCATCATCTCTTCTGAGTCTCATCTTCTTGTAAGGCTGGAAGGACATGTGATTGTTTACAAACCTAAGGCACAAAGAAGATTAAGTGACATGCCTAGAGTCCCTAACCAAGAAGAGAATTCAGATCTAATTCACAATCTGAATTTTTTCCCATTACCACTAACATTTGACAGGAGGCAAAGCAGAGAACAATGAGTGAGTAATATTGTCTTAGGCTCTAACACGCCTACAGATAACTGTGCCACCTCATATATTATGTACTGTTCTCCTTGGGTATGGGAGAAGTATGTAAATAACAATACATATTTTCTAAAAGATTTCCAAGTTCTTTTTAAATGGCTACTCATACAGATGAAGTCTGACTGCATTTTAAAGTCATTCACTTTGGTAATACTGTAGCCCAGAGCCAGATCTGAGGTCAGAATTGTTCTAACACGTTTACTCAAAGAATATATAATATGTAATGTCATTACAAACTGCATAGATACACTGTTTCATGAAAAGAACATTCAGGTTTCTGGAATTCTCTAAATTGTTTATCTAGATTAATCTCATTAGCACTACTGTTGGGAATTCTCAAGGAAAAAGTTATCTAAAAGACAAATTCAGAAAACTCACTTTAATGTTGTAGTGGACTTTCTGTGATATTCTAAAGTTTAGACAAAAAATAGCGCCTAAGTGGAGAATTATCATACCCAAATGATAGCAAAATGTCCAATTAAGTTGGGCATGATGGCACATGCCTGTAAGCTTCAGCCTATGAAGCGGCTGGGCTAGGGATTGTGGTTCAAGTCCCGCTCGGGGTAACACAGCGAGACCTAGTACCCCCCTGTAATCCCAGCTACTTGGGAAGCTGAGGCTGGGGATTGCTTGAGTCTGTGATACCCCGGGAAACATGAGCCTATGGTTCCACAGGCAAAAAAGTGAGACCTAATCTCAAAAAAAAAAAAAAAAAAAAAAAAAATTTAATTAATTAAAAAAATTTTTTTGAAAGTAAGTAAAATGTCCAATTAAGTCAGGTAGGGATAAGTCAAGTCAGGTGAAGAATCTTCTGACTGACTCAATGTAGTGTATGACAGAGAAAATGAGCTGCAACAAGTGAGACCACAGGATATGGTCCAGTTGAATAAACCACAACTACACTCTATAGTTTCAATCAGAGGATGGTCCATGGGACTTTTTGACCACTGAGGAAATTCAACCCAAGGAACCTACTACTAATATAAATTCCTATCTTATAAATAGCCCCAAATGCTTTCTCTAGTACAATATTTCAGAATCACATCTACAATCCAACAGCTGTGCCAAGAATCATAGTATCCTAAGCCCAACCCCAAACTGGCAAAATAATTTCCAGTGGTTCTCAAACTAAGTGACATAAAAATCATCTAAGGTGCTTACTAAAGAGAGAATCATGTTTTGCCTTATCTTTGTATCCAGTTCTCACACTGGACCATCAGGACCATCACAGAAGTCTGCTTACAGACTGGAAACTAAAGGAAGCCAATGGAGGCATGATGTCATTGCAATTATTGAAGTGTTCATGGTGGTGAAATGACATGTTGTGTCAGGTTTTCAGCAAAGAAAAAAGGGATATATGACAAAATATGGTAAAATGTTGACAAGTGTTTGATCTGGATAATGCGTATTCACTCTAATATTCTTTCAACTTTTGTATAATTTTTAAATCTCTTCATTAAAAGAGAGTTCGCAACCCCTATCCTCAACACAGTATACTAGTCTTCAAAGAGTGAGGGCCAGAAATCTATTTCCTACAAGTTCCCTCAAAATAATAGTCTTCTATAAGCTAGGCAGGCAACAGTCTCATCTAAGGACCATTAGAAATCATCTTGTATGCCCTCCAAACTCTGAGATTCTAGGATTCTCATTTCCTCAGAAAACTCAGTTTCAACATAGCTCACAAGTTCATATGTTCACCACAGCATCCTACAAGCACTGGTCTCTGAACATGTCTGCTTAAGAGTGCTGGGCTGGCTATCAACTTTTTATCTGCATGTTTGTCCCTGACTAAACTGCAAAAGAAAGGGGACATCTTTTTCTTGCATAGCCCACAACCCCACAGAGGGCACTGTGTCTTCATAACACCAATCACTATTTTTATATGCATTATTTTGTTCTATATGATACTCCCTTATCTATTCAGTATTAAAATACCAGAAAGAGAATAAAAAGGAAGATAATCATATACCACACTTAGTAAAATGAGATCTATGCCCCAGCATGGTACATGCTAAGTACTCTGAATCAACAGTCATTAGATAGCAGCCAAGAACACTGAGAAGTAATATTCTTGTCTTCAAGATTTAAAAAAAAAACAAAAAACTGTCTTACTATGTAATGTTCAAAAAAGAAGATAGGAACAGTAATCCAACCAAACTAGTTTTCTCTATAGTCAGATGTGACAATCTTCTTAATCGAAATCATCCATTAAATTGTCTGACTTGATTCTATAAGAAGTATTTGCTTCTCCTAAAATATTTTGCAATTTTGAGGTAGAAGGAAATGGACCAATTTCCTCTGCTCCACTGTAACTAAGATTACTATTCACAGGCAGTACATAGCTTATGCATTCCACCCCATTTTGTGTTATCATAAGCATACTATTTAGGCTCTCACTTTATTATTAGCATAGTATTTTTTTTGCTTCCAGAATGCCCAGTGAAACTGAAATTTTTCATTTATAGTTCCATAAATTGGAAAATAAAAAATTTCCCAGAATATCTGTTTAACAATCTTCGATGCATTTTGGCAAGACACTTTAACACACAGAAAGAAAACACTACATTTCTTACACCCAGAGAAACAGAAACTCCAAAAATTTTGTTGCTTTCCCTTTCTTAGACAGCTCAATTTTAAATGTGCAGCTTACTTTAGATTCTAGACATGATTGTCACAAAAATACCTTAAAACAGAGATGAAATGCATAAAGGCACACAGATTGTCAATGGCTACAGTGGTCACATCACATTTCTTTAGAAATAGAACCATTTCTGCACCTGTAAACAAAATTTTTCTCACATATTTAAAGTGAGGTTAGTGCTGACATGAAATTATTGCTATACTCACAGTTTGAGTGTTTCCACTGTGTATGAGGTACATTTTTTCCATACACCCCTACTGTCCTGACTCACTTGAGTAAGAATGAACCAGTCTGCAGGCTACAACCATTCAATGTTCTCAATACTGGAATGATAGAAAAACACTAAAATGACATTACAAAACATCATAGAGCAAAATGTCTTTGTATGGGAGTTTATGTTATTCTTCATTACACGAATATATTGCTTATTTAGCTGCTTCAGGCAAAAAAAATTATTCTGAAAATGAATAAATTCTTTCCCGAACACTTCATCCAAGAATTCTTCACACAAATCCTATGATATTTTGTTCCTTTGAATTCCTTTGCTCTAGCAGTCCCAGGGATCACCTTTCCTTTGGTGGTCGATCAGAACGATCTCGTATGCTTTTTGCTAGCTGCTTGATAAATATTTTATAAATCTTCCCACAGTATGTATGTACTGTCTTTTGGAGTTCCAGTTCTAATGGGTTTAATAAGGAACGGATGTTGTCATCTTCAAAAGAACACTAGAGAAAGAAAATAAAAAGATATATATATATATATACACACACACACACACACACATACACACACACATACACACAGTTATAATCAAAACAACTTCAATTTAATATTGACAACCACCATTAAAAGTCTCACAGAAGGCATAGGCTCAACAAATATTTTTAACAAATACTGCGAACTATGATCTCACATTAGAAAGATCATGAGAGAAAGTCATGGCTATCTCAGGGGGGGACTAGGGAAAACTTTGCAGAGAAGTAGGGAAGACAGGATGTTCCAATTCAAGGTAAGAACATATTCAAGAAGAGAGAAGGCCGGAGACACGGTACAGGAAGACAACCAGACACTGACTAATGCACAACAGATGGGACAGAGATCCCAGTAAATGCAAGTCACAGGAGCAGAAACATGGAAAGCTGAAAGATTGGGGTGCTGCCATCACTTGTTGGTCTGCAGGCCCACACTGTCCAGAACTCAGTCTTGGTGAAGTTAAAGCATCTATCACTACCAGATCACAATGACCTACCAGTCCCTTCCGGTTCTTTGTCCTGAAACTATGACATTCTGGACTACTTCTGTTCTCAGCAGATGAATAACCATATATATACAACAAATCATCCCTTCTGCTAAGCTGGAGGAAAAAATTTTAAATAAAGTAGCTAAGGTGAGAGAGATCATTTCCCTTTATTACAGAGCAAGTCAGTGGCTCACAGTCAGTATTCTGCCTCGACACCAAGAATCCAGCACTGCTCATTCAAACAAACAAAACTGTACTAAGTCAGCTGCAAAAAGACTGCTGAAAGATGGAGCTCATTTAATAATGAGGAACTGCAAAAATTGTGTTATTAATTATATATACTTTTATTTGGGGGTTAAAAATGGACACCAGTTGAAGAAGGAAACCACCAAGGTTCATCACCGTTATCATGATATCATGTATCATTTGCATGTGTACTGAAAAAATATGAAAAATCCTATTTGATTCATTTACTCTCAGAAACTATAGCTTCAAAAGAATCAACATTGAAAGAGCAGGTCTTAAATAACGAAACAACACTGAACTAAGAACAGCATTCACGGTCCCACTGGACCTAGAACATTGGGTTGAGGAGCAGCTAAACTTCAGGGGAAACCACACTGAAATATTTTTCTTACTACAGTATGACAATAAAATGAAAACAGCAATGGCATTTAAAAGTTAATTCACAGGAATATAAAGTACTTGAGATTCAGCTCATTCATTTTCATATGAATTAAATCTCTGTGTTTGTAGCTGACAGTTTCCTGATGAATACTTTCCTGAATTGGTAGTGCCTCATGAATTAGAGTTCTTTTAGTCCACTATAAAGCACAAGTAACTTGATCATGATGGGTGTTGACCACTGCATCCTGTATCTCATGTGCTACAGCACTGGAGTGGACACAGCCTGACCTGCACCCAGAGGGCCAACACAGGTCTTGGTCCACATCTCATGCTACAGCTGACCTGTCCTCAGGTCCCTGCTCTCATTGCTACCCTTGGAGTGCACCAGAGGGGGACACTTCCAAAGAAACAGACTCTAGGATGGCTGTGCTTTCCACATAAGACTATCAACTGAAAGGCTACTATAACTACAATTTGACAATCCAAGGCATTTTCAAAAAACAGAAACTTTTAAAAATATGGTAGAAAGGAAGTTCAATCCAACAAACCCTAAGGGCCAACACTCCCTAAGAAGTACTATAAAGAGCCGGGTGTGGTAGCACACACCTATAATCCAAGTGCTGGGAGGCAAGAGGCCAGGGATCATTTGGGTTTGCGGGTTCGAGACTACCCCGGGCAACAAAGCAAGACGTGGTCTCGAAAAAGCAGCTGGGTACAGTGACAGGTGCCTGTAATCCCAGTTACCTGGGAGGCTGAGGCTGGGGATTGCTTGAGTCCATGGGACTACCCCAGACAACATAACGAGACCTAGTCTCAAAAAAAAAGTACTATAAAGAAAAACATTCAAGACTCCCTGACAAAGACAGTTATGGAAATATGAGCAGGGTTTGATGTAAATCAAAGTTAATACAGAAACACAAAGAAGTATAATAATTCACAATGAAATACTTGAGGCAGAAAATACCTTGTAGAGCAATAAAATGCTGTTTTCATTTTGAATTTATAATTTTTTAACTTAGTATTTTTACTTACTCAACAACTAGTATTTAATAACAACCATATAGTCTGTAAAACAGGATCTGCTGGCAGACACTGCTATGCATTTACATTTTAAAGACAGTTTACAAGATGTATAATTCACATTGTTCACTGTTTTCAGTGGCTATGAATAAGTTTCTGTCTGAAACTTGCAGAGATGTTCTTGTCTGAATGCAATCCTTTAAAAAATTGCACTTCTCATTAAATTATGGATAAGGGCAGATAAAAATACTAACCAAGAGCCCATAAAATCCAATAAACTTCATTATACTGAAAAATGAGTATATATAAGCTATAGTTAAGGATCTAAAATAAATACCAAAAATGCATTAACTTGGTGTCTGAAATCATTTTAAAAATAAGATTTTTTTAAAAAACTAAGTATAATTAATCAACTTAAAAACCATTATTCAATTCTTAGAGGCATATACTTATAAACCAAAGAAAAGATAAAAACTAGGGAGATTTAATTCCTTAATAATGAATTTTTATATTCAAAAGGAAACAAAGAATCGTATTTTTATAGGACTGTTTCTTTTCTATCCTACAGTCTCAGAACCCCAAAAGTACTTTTCTTCATTTTTATCACTTCCTGACAACCTAAGATAAAACATTAAAATACAATATTGATTTTTTTTTAGATATACAAGGTCTGCCACATTAAAATGAACATCAACACTAAATTTAATAATCCTTTAGCGAGTGTAGCTATATCATGATGAACTTATTATTCAGAAACTCTATCTGTTAAGGTTACAAGACAAGAATCTTCACAAATAATGTATAAATGATAGCCTACAATGCTGTTAATACTGTCTAGCACCAAGATTGGTAAATACTGATTTCAAGGTGAAAACCTCAACTTCTTGTCATCGCAGATGATCATCAAACATGAGATGCCATATTCATGCCAATCCAGTCACCTTAACATCAGATCAAACTACGTAGCGCAATGCCCATGCATTCTCCACTACTCCTAAGCCTTTTTCTTCAGCAGTTCTTGCCCATATTGCAGGGCCCATTTCAAATGTCTCCTCATCAATGAGTCCTTCCTGGTCCTTTCAGGTAAAACTATTCTGCACAGTTCTCATACAGTATCTGCCACAGCAGATTATAATTAAGTGTTTTAAACCTCATTCCTACTAATGAGGCTATGCCAGACCAGAAGTTTTTATCAGTAAATAATAATCTAGGAAATAGGGAATCAGACTCTTCTGACCTCAACATCTTTTAAAGTTAAACTAGAATTCCATGTTTCCCCTCCATATTCACCTAAGATTAGGCATAATCTAGCAGAAGATAGAACATATTTACATAAAAGTTGAGTGGTTGCACCCTTTAAATATGCCCCCCAAATCACTAAATTTAAATGGTATATAAATTATCTCTCAATCAAGCTGTTTGTAAAAGACTAGCAAACAACAAAGAGTGGGGTGTGAGAGAATGGAGGAGGCACGGAGGGGGGTAGTTATCCTAAAAACCATTTACTGAGGTTGTGGTTTTGTTTTTTTGAGACTAGGTTTCACTATTTTTGCCCATGGAACGCAGGCTCACGTTGCCTGGAGTACCACAAGTCAAGCAATCCCCAGCCTCAGCTTCCCAGGTAGCAGGGATTACAGGGGCACGCCACCACACTCAGCTATTTTTTGGGAACTAGGTCTTACTACGTGCCCCCAAAGGGACTTGAACCGCAATCCCTGGCCCTGGCCACGGCTTCCTAGGCTGCCACCTACAGGCATGTACTACCATGCCCGGCCCTTGAGGTTGTGATTTAAAGAATAAAAATAAATTTTAAAAAACTTTTTAAAAAATGTTGTTTGTAAAGATCTATGGGTGAAAACTTGAAAGAAAATTCACCAGAAATTCCTTTGGCTCTGAAATATACATATATAAAAATTTATTCAATCTCGTTCATAAGGCGAATGTAAATTAAAACTACACTTGGGATTCCATTTCTCACCTATGAGAACACCAAAACTTTAAAAGACTAATACATTCCACTAGTGAGACTGAGAAGACTTGGTATCCTCAAATATTGCTCACAGAAACACAGGCAATCTATAGAGTGGAAACCAGCAGAATCTTCAATCCAATAATTCCACTTTCACAAATTTATCCTGAAGCTACGTCTCCCAACAATATAAAGATAAGGCCTAAAGCTATGACTTATAATTCAAAATACTGAAAATTACAAAAATGTCTAAACAGACTGGTTGAATAAACTCTGGTACATAAATAAAATGGAATACACAAGTACTAAAAAAATGAGGACAATATAAATGCATGGATTTCTAGATTATAAGAGCAAAAAGGCAAAGAAAAAATGAACAAGTCAGGCATGGTGGTGTGTGCCTGTAATCCCAGCTACCTGGAAGGCTGAGGTTAGGAATCACTTGAGTCTGTGGGTTTGGGACTAACCCTGGGCAACATAGTTGAGACCTTGTCTCTTTTAAAAAAAAAGAAAGAAAGAAAAAGAAAAAATGAACAAAAGCAGTATTTATTTTCTATGCAGGAGAATAATTACAAAACATACACATTCGCTTACAAAAAGAAACAGAATGGGGTGAAAGTTTGAGGTGGAAGAGATGAAGGATTGGAGAATTCAGAAACATTATAGTTTTCACTTTTAGAATATATTATTCGCGGGTGGGAGGGGGAGGTGGTGGGTGACCCCCAGGGATTGAAATGATGTGAAATATAGATAAATAAATTAAAAAAAAATAATAAAAATAAAATAAAAAAAATAAAAAAAATAAAAATATTTACAGAAAAAGTGAAAAAAAAAAAAAAAAAAAAAAAAAAAAAAAAAAAAAAAAAAAAAAAAAAAAAAAAAAAAAAAAAAAAAAAAAAAAAAAAAAAAAAAAAATATTTAAAAAAAAAGTGAAAAAAAAAAAAAAACAGAATATATTATTCTACATAGCCCAAAAACCTAAAATTAAGCAAGAACAGAAAGAGTCAAAGGGCAAAAACTGAAAGCATACTAAAATATATAGACCCTTGTGTATTTTGGTTTGATTTAGATGATTTTTGAAAAAGTCTCTTCATAAAATGCTTACAAGAGGGGGAAAAAAACTTTAAAATAGTGAAGAAACTAAGCAACATCTTGACTGAATCAAAATCAGTGTCAGCAATGAAAGGCAGGATGATGGCATCACATCACTTCTGACCAGGAGGCATATCCTGATACTAAACCTCAAGAGAGAGATATACAAATTTTAAAAGAAAGACTAAAAGAGCCCTATTCTCTAAGTATCCCCAAGTCATGAAAGACAAACTGAGAAACTGTTTTAAACCAAAGTGAGAAAAGAACACATGGATGGTATCACTATCAATATTTAATTTTCTGAGTCTGGTATCTGTAATGTTTAAAAAGAGTATCTTTGTTCTTAGTGCAAACACACTAAGGTTTTAGGGAGTAAGAAAGCACAGTATATAAAATCAAATGTTCAGTAAAAAACAATGTGTGTATGCACATGGTGGAGGCAAGAAGAGGGAGGGTGAGAAGGAGGGTGAGAAAGAGGGAGTAAAGAGAGGAAGAGAGGAAGGGAGGAAGGAAGGGAGGGAGGGAGAGCAATGATAAAGCAAATAGAGTAAGATAACAACTGATAAACCTGAGTAAAGGATAAATTTTTTGCATTGTACTTACATATTCTGTAAACTGGGAAACACACACACACCCCACGCACACGCACGCACACACACACACAGATGCTTACATTTCTCAGTGCTTCATAAATGGCTCTAAATGCTGGCTGCTTATCATCATGGTAAACACCTCTGTTTCCATGAAGAATAAAGATTCCTTCTTCTTCTGCTTCCAAGCAATTGCTTCCATATATACAATGATCTGGTCGGTAATTCCACTGACACGGAAAAACAAAAAGGCTTTCTACATGAAGAAAAACAAACCAATGAATTAATACTTTTCCAAAAAAATGTAGTTTTAAAACTACTTTTACAATATAAATTCAAAACAATGAAATGTTTGGCATTTAGCTCTCACACAACTAAATCAATATTCAAAAATGTTCTACTGTCTTAAACATAAGTAGTGAAACCCATTAGTATAAGTCAATGCCAGCCGGACAAAGTGGCGCGTGCCTGTAAGTCACAGCTTATGGAGTCGTGGCTGGGTCTGGAGATCACAGTTCAAGTCCCGCCCAGGCCAACATAACGAGACCTAGTCCCGAAAAAATAGCTGGGCATGGTGGTGCAAGCCTGTAATCCTAGCTACCTGGGAAGCTGAGGCTGAGAATTGCTTGAGTCCATGGTACCACGGGCAATGCGAGCCTGAGGTTCCACAGGCAAAAACAGTGAGACCTAGTCTCCCAAAAAAAAAAAAAAAAAAAAAAAGGCCTATGCCAAATATATTTCTTTATTTTTATACTACATATTTATATACACTGCCCTAAAATAATGCAAAGAATAAAACTGAAATATTTACCTGGATTATGAAAAAATATGATATTCAGCAGATCTTGATCACCCCATGTGATGTTTAACTTGTATTTTTTAAGCAATGGCATTAAAATATCTCCCCATCGCAACCGTGCAGTTGTCATGTCATTCTGCGGAAAGACACATTTAAAGACCCTCAGAGGTGCACCAAGATTCATAAGACAGCTACTAAGAGAACTGAAAACAAATATAGATGAAAACACATATGTAGTAGGAGACTTTAACACCCCACTCTCAACAAAGGACAGATCAAAAAAACAAAAGCTACACAAGGACACAAAATCCTTAAATGAAGACCTATACAAAATGGACCTAGTAGACATCTACAGGACACTACACCCACCAGGAAAAGAATACACCTTCTTCTCAAATTCACATGGATCATTCTCTAAAATTGACCACATACTAGGCCACAAGGCAAACATGAATAAATATGAAAATATAACAACCTTTTTTTCAGACCATAAGGGTATCAAACTAGAAATCAATAATGAAAAGAAAGAAACAAGAATATCCAACACATGGAGACTGAACAACATGCTAATAAAGGAAGAATGGGTAACTGAAGAAATTAAAGAAGAAATAAAAACTTACTTTGAAACAAACGACAAAGAAGACACAGCGTTCCAAAATGTTTGGGATGCAGTAAAAGCATATCTAAGAGGAAGACTCATAGCAATACAGGCCCATATCAAAAACCAAGAAAATAACCAAAAAAAAAAAACAAAAAAAAAAAAAAAAAAAAAAAAAAAAAAAAAAAAAAAAAAAAAAAAAAAAAAAAAAAAAAAAAAAAAAAAAAAAAAAAAAAACAAATAAATAATCTAGAAACCAAAAAGACTATCCAGAAGATCAACAAAACCAAAAGCTAGTTCTTTGAAAAAATAAATAAAATTGACAAACCCCTTGCAAAACTCACAAAGGAACGAAGAGAATTCAAATAAACAGAATCATAAATGAAAGAGGAGAAATTACAACAGACACAAAAGAAATCCAAAGGATAATAAGAGATCACTATGAACAACTATATGGAAATAAATACAACAACCTGGATGAGATGGATAGATTCTTAGAAAGATACAACTCCCCAAAATTAAACAAGGAAGATATAGAGAATTTAAATAAACCAATCACAAGCAGTGAAATTGAAGCAGTCATCAAAACTCTACCTAAAAACAAGAGCCCAGGACCAGATGGCTTTACAAATGAATTCTACCAGATATTCAAATATGATATAATGCCTGCGCTACTGAAGCTCTTCCAAAAAATTGAGAAAGAAGGAAAACTGCCAAACACATTCTATGAAGCAAACATCACACTCATACCAAAACCAAATAAGGACAGCTCCAAGAAAGAAAACTATAGGCCAATTTCCTTAATAAACATGGATGCAAAAATTTTAAACAAAATCTTGGTAAACCGAATCCAACAATGCATTAAAAGCATCATTCACCATGACCAAGTGGGATTTACCCCAGGGGCACAAGGATGGTTCAACATCCAGAAATCAATTAACATAATACACCACATCAACAAAGAGAAAAACAAAAACCACATGATCATATCAATAGATGCAGAGAAAGCATTCGACAAAGTCCAGCATCCGTTTATGATAAAAGCCCTTGAAAAATCAGGGATTAAAGGAACATACCTCAACATAATAAAAGCCATCTATGACAAACCTACAGCAAACATCATCCTAAATGGGGAAAAACTAAAAGCATTCCAGTTGAGATCCGGAACCAGGCAAGGATGCCCACTCTCCCCAAAACTCTTAAACATTGTACTGGAAGTTCTAGCTAGGGCAATAAGGCAAGAGAAAGACATAAAAGGGATACAAATAGGTAAAGAGGAACTGAAGCTATCATTATATGCAGATGACATGATTCTCTACATAGATGACCCCAAAAAATCCACAGAAAGATTGCTTGAAATAATAAACCAGGTCAGTAAGGCAGCTGGACACAAAATCAACACACAGAAGTCGGTAGCTTTCCTATACACAAAAAAGTCAAATAGAAGAAGAAATACGAAAAACCATCCCATTTTACCATTGCACCAAAACAAAATAAAATACCTGGGAATAAATCTAACAAAAAACATGAAAGAACTCTACAAAGAAAATTTTAGAACACTACTAAAAGAGAACAAGACATAAGGAAATGGAAAGACATTCCCTGCTCATGGATTGGAAGGACAAATATCATCAAAATGGCCATCTTACAAAGGCAATCTATAGATTCAATGCAATCCCAATAAAAATCCCAATGATATCTTTTAAAGAGATAGAACAAAAATGAATGAAATTCATATGGAATAACAAAAGTCCTCGAATATCAAAAAACCTCCTGACCAGAAAAAAGAACGGAGGTATTACAATTCCAAACTTCAAACTATACTACAAAGCCATAATAATTAAAACAACTTGGTACTGGTACAAAAACAGACAATCAGACCAATGGAACAGAACTGAGTGCCCTGAAATAAAACCACACATATATAGTCAACTAATCTTTGACAAAGGAGTGAAAAACGTATGTTGGAACAAAGATAGCCTCTTCAATAAATCGTGCTGGGAAAATTGGACTAAGACATGCAAAAAAATGGACCAAGACAACTTCCACACACCATGTACAAAAATCAACTCAAAATGTATAAAAGACTTAGAGGTCAGACCTGAAACCATAATGTACATAGAGGAAAACTTGGGTAAAACCTTCCAGGAATTACAATTCAGAAATCCCTTTCTAGAAACATCTACAGATGGCAAAAAAAATGAAGGAAAACATAAACAGATGGGACTACATCAAACTAAAAAGCTTCTGTACAGCAAAAGAAACAACAGAAAAAACTAAAAGAAGCCCAACCAAATGGGAAAAAATTTTTGCCCTCCACAATAGTGATAAGGGTTTAATAACAAAGATCCACAAAGAACTCACACAACTAAACAAAAACAAAATAAAAAGCCTAATCAAAAAATGGGGAGAAGACTCTCCAAAAAAAGAGAGAATGGAGGACTATTCCAGACTTCAAGCTATACTACAAAGCCATAATACTTAAAACGGCATGGTACTGGTACAACAACCGACACTCAGACCAATGGAACAGAATTGAGAATCTGGAAATAAAGCCACACACATATAGCCAATTAATCTTTGACAAAGGAGGGAAAAACTTACATTGGAACAAAGACAGCCTCTTCAACAAATGGTGCTGGGAAAACTGGACTAAGACATGCAAAAAAATGGACCAAGACATCTCTCTCACACCATGTACAAAAATTAATTCAAAATGGATAAAAGACTTAGATATCAAACCAGAAACCATAACATACATAGAGGAAAATTTAGGCAAAACCCTCCATGAAGTAATTCAGAAATCCCTTTCTGGAATCATCTGCAGAAGGCAAAAAATTGAAGGAAAACATAAACAGATGGGACTTCATCAAACTAAAAAGCTTCTGTACGGCAAAAGAGACAAAAGAAAAAACCAAAAGAAGCCCAACCAAATGGGAAAAAATTTTCACCCTCCACAGAGTGATAAGGGATTAATAACAATGATGTACAAGGAACTCACACAACTAAACAAAAGCAAAACAAGCTGCCCAATCAAAAAGTGGGGAGAAGAACTAAAAAGACATTTCTCCAAAGAGGAAATACAAATGGCCAACAGACACATGAAAAGGTGCTCAATGTCACTAGCAATCAGAGAAATGCAAATCAAAACCACAATGAGATACCACCTTACACCAGTAAGAATGGCCTACATCAAAAAAACAGGCAACAACAAGTGCTGGCATGGATGTGGAGAGAAAGGAGCCCTCTTACAAGGCTGGTGGGAATGTAAACTCATCCAGCCACTACGGAAAACAGTATGGAGAACCCTCAAACTAATGAAAATGGAATTACCATTTGACCCAGCAGTCGCACTTCTGGGAAGCTACCCAAAGGAGACCTCAATGTGGGTACAAAAGGACACATGTGCTCGGATGTTTATTGCAACACTATTTATAATTGCAAGGTCATGGAAACAACCCAAATGCCCCAGAACAGATGAGTGGATGAAAAAGATG
>PVHY01021976.1:0-23084 GCA_004024945.1 Uropsilus gracilis
AAAAAAAAAAAAAAAAAAAAAAAAAAGACCTGGATCTGAAGCTCTTCTTTCTGTGAATATGATTCCCTCTCATAAAAACAGTACTGTGAGTCTCAGCACTGTATTTTATAAAATGAGAAAATAAGTATTTGCTAACTGTGTAAGTATTAAGCAGGATTAAATGTAAAATATGCTTACTCAGTTTCATTCCATTAAATAAGAACACATCTTAAAGGGTCCTGCGCATCTTAGAGATACAACACAATTTGATGGACTTAGAAGCACCCAGTTCTACAACTCCTCTTTTCCCCTTTATCATTTTCATCTCATGACCAGGGAAGTGCCATGGAGAAGAGTCTCAAGCACGTTCAAGGATAAAGCAATGACCAAAGATAGAATCCAAGCAGGTTCACAGGGGAAACACAACTTTTAGAGTCACATCTGTGCTCAAGTCCTGATGTGGTCATCTGATGCCACCTGTTATTCGTGCAATCTTTTCATTGCTTATTATCCGTGTTGGGCTCCTGCAGCCTACCAGGTAGTCTGGGTGTTGGATGGATAGGTGATCAAGACTCAGTGTCCTCTGGGAAGGAGAGGGAGGGGACAAAGAGAACATTGTGATACTAATGGTGGGCAATGTAAAGGATATGCTCGAGTCAAACTAGTCATTGATTGAATACAGCTGTGAGAACTTGAGAGTCAGTGATACATCAACTCGGATTGAAGTATATCCGTGCGTTATTTAAGGAAAGAGGGGTGATTTCATTCAAAAACATGAAGCACCAAACTGAAGTGCACAATTTTGAGCAGGAGGGAAAGGGGGGGAAGGGAGGGGAGGGGGGGCAAATCCTTGAGATTACAATGTTGTGAAATTTATATATAAATTTTAAAAAAAGAAAGAAAAACCAAAAACATGTACTGAGTAATGTGTGTATTATTAGGTAGAAATAATCCTGAAGGCACTGAAGGAACAAAGGTGAAAAATTCAGACAAATCTCTACCCTCAGTGTTTAACTTCTTTGGGGGCAAAGGGTGGAGGGTTACACTGATGAAGTGCACCTGAGTGCATTCCAATTACCACAGGGGAGTGGAGGATACTTATGGGACAGGAAGTTGCAATTCTAAACAGACTATTCAGCGAAAATGTCACAAAAATGCTTTTATTCAGGGAGGGTTTGTAAAACTAGGTCAGTAAAACACATGAACAGGAACACAGTGAAAACAGCAGATTATTACATATTTATCCTTGGGTAGTGATTCCTTATGGAAGTAGTGTGTGGGGGTGGGAGATGGAGAAAGATAGGCCTAGAAAGGTAAATAAAGTTCTCAAGGGATCCTATGAAAGAGATTATATTTTTCAACTATCTATTGCAATGGATAAACACAGAAGGAAGCAAATAATGGATAAAAGCACTTTGCAAAGCAATACGAATGAGAGTATTTTCATATATAGTATGAATCAGAGCAAATTAACCCATGCCTCTCCAACTCTCAATTTTACTCATCTTTAGAACGAATGAAATGAGGATGCGTTTCTCCCTGGAGAACAGCAGGGAGGAAAAGTGTGCAGGTAGTCCTCTCTTTCCCCAAATTCAAGTTACTTCCACTTGACTTTTACAAAAGACTTTTGCTGCTTACAAGCTTTTACTAACTGAAAGGAACTCACGGAGGAATTTCATTTTATGACAGAAAACCAGAAGCAGCACTCAGCAGGTGTTAGGCAGCAGCTTATAAAGGCGGGAGCTGTGAGGCGGCACCACCAGCCTCCACCTCAGTGCAGTGCGGCGTCTCGGCACCACTGTCCGTGGCTCTGAAGCATGTCTGCAGGCGTCCGTGTTTTATCTTGGTTTATTCCGTGTGCCCGTTAACAAGGTATCAGAAAAGCCTAAAAGGGTCATCAGGATGTTATTTTGAATTAAAACTGGATGTACTGGAAAACATAAGGCAACAATGAGTGGCCGGAAGAAGAAGACTCAAGAAGTGAACTCGAAGCTCTTGGATGAGATCTTTACCCAATCATCTACGATGATTGCAGAGAAGTATGACTTTAATTCCTCAGGCGCACATAGATTTAGGGCAGGTTTGCAGGATGTTGTGAGTGCCATCAAAGAACCGTATGATGGGAAAACACACAAAAAACCTTAGTGCTGTGTCTTGTGGTATTTAAGCCATTCGATCAGCTATATCAGCCACAGCTGACCAGGAGCCTCAATTCCTGCATCCAGATAGGCAGACAGAGGAGATGTGGGCATTAGTGACCTGCCTCCTTGATGGATTCAGGCGACGAGGAACTGTGACGAGGTAACCCTCTGATGCGCTCCCACCTCACTAGCCTCTTAGGACACAGCCTAACACTATCATCAGCACCGCCTCTCAACCTTCCAGGATGCTGGTGTCTGGATTCTGGTAAGTGAAAGTACTTTGTACGTACACTGCTTGCATTGTTTACGGGCTGTGTGTGCTATATCCCCACTTTCCTAGAGGACACTGTTATTTTATTTCGTATGCTATTTGGTAGGTTTTTTGTTTTTGTTTGTTTGTTTTAATATCTGGGGTGCTGAAACAATTTTTCCCATTTAAATTAATGGTTAATAACTTCCCGATTTTACCTCATTTCAGCTTCAGAAAGGATTCTTTCATGTTAATGTTCCACTCAGGAAGAAAATAGGTACTTAAGAGTTGGAAAAAATTTTTGACAAATCGATGATTTTGCACAGAGATGAGATGTTTTTATTTCTCTTAGAAAAGGGTAAATAAACACTTAAGAAGGAGTTTATATATTTGGAGGACTTTTAACTGCTGAAGACTTTCTAGGTTGGGGGCCCAAAAGGAGCACTTTTCTATTACAAAAAAAGAAGGGATAATCTCTCCTGAGACTATATATTTGAGAAAAGCAACCAAAATAACAAGCAAACAAACTCAAAAAGAAGCTTCTGAAATGAGATTCTTAAGACCCACACTGGTTTGGAAGAGTCCTGATCCTGAAGAATGTTCTGGAGGACTTGTAGAGTCCTAGTACTGAAACACTTCAAAATTTCCTGTTAATTTTTCCCACCTGTTGTGCTAACCTCAAAGAGAATCTATTGACAAGATTCTTGTAAATGGTGTGGGCACTTTCTCAAAACTTCTGTATATTTATCAAATAGCTATCAAATATTAAGTACAAGTAAACAAGACCTCTTATCTATAACAATTCCTCTCAGGATTTATTTTACAGAAAAACTCACATATATTCAAAGATATATGGAGAGGTGTATTTTTAAATTATTGTTTAAATAAGACAAACATTAATGTAAAGATCCATAACTAGGGAATAATGAAATCTTTCTTTATACAGTAAATATGTCTCATGTATTACACTGTGTCAACATTGATTTGGTTACCAAGACTATGTTAATGAAAAGAGTTGACATTCTGTAAATGATGGTACATCTCTGTAATGGAAAAAATATATTCTCATTAAGAGTCTGAAACTTCGCTGGTGAACTGAATAGTATGTGTAGTCAGAAGAAGAATCACATTAAACAATTCAAGAACAATTTTTATGATAGTACCAAGTAAGTGTGTATGGGGGAGGCACTGGTATATGTGATGGTGTAGCTATAGAGTGTTGGTTGTTTTCAGGTATGTTAATTTGAGAGTGGGTCTTTTCTTTCTGAAATAAAAGTACCATGATGGAAATGAAGTGAAAAATTCAGAACTCCATGAAAGAGTATGTCCAAACGATTTCATTAAATCTTATATTTTCTCTTAAAAGTGGAGAATAAAAAATAGATACTACCAGTGGTGGGAGGAGCTTTCAATCATGTCAACATTCCTAGGTGTTACAGTTGGTATTACAGCTGGTATTCACCCCTTGATGACGTAGAACAGAACTGGTTTTCATAGGTAATAGCTACACCAGGACACCCGAGACCTTGAGTATAGGCAAGATCAGGATAGGCAACACAGACATTTGTTCTGACAATGTCCTGGGTTTCATGGGATTGGAATGTCTGGCCTTCAACAAGCTACAGTCATAACATTGCTTTTGTGGAATTCATTACAACTTTCCCTGGTTTTATTTTATGTTCAGAAAAGTACACATTCACAGTGGTTTGAACTATAACCCTCAGACCAGCTACAAACGGCAAACCGACTTTACCTCTGTAAACATAATTATGCTTATAAACATAAATTTGTTCATAAAACCACAATGCATATTTACCCATTTTGTAATGTTATTATCTTAATAGATGAACAACAAATACTTTTTTAAAAAGTTTGTAAGTACACACAAATATTTTACTAAAAACAAGAATGAGTTCATTTCTGACCTATTTAATGAGACTTAAATGTCAAAGCCCAGAAAGATAAAGAGCAAGCTTTTTCTTCAAAAAAAAAATTACTTGGAAATTTGAAATGTGCTTCAATCAATATTCAGTGAAGTTTTATATGTGGCTTAGAGGGAGTATTCAGAAAACTCATAGTATAACTTGGTTTAGAGACGATAATAATCTACAACCCTCCTATTATTAATGTATAAGAAGTAAGCATTGTAATATGACATTAAAGGAGATATAACTTCTCATGTCCCATTTTAGAAATTTTCCAGAGAAAATTGTGTGTGTGTTTATAGAACTGCTGGTGGTAATTTACCCTGAGGAATTTAGGATTAGTTGGAGAAAAGGCCACTTCATTTAAAATTAACCTATTATTTTAGAGTAACATCAGATTTACAGAAAATTTACCAAGTAATACAAAGTTATCATGTAATACATCATTTCAGTTTACTGTACTGTTTTCTAGATATGCTGACTACTTTTAATACTTCATAATATGCAATGATATGGTATTTGATTTTGTATCAACTGACATGTCACATGGGATAATGTTTTCAAGATACATCCCTGATATAGCATCTGTCAGAAGGTTCTTTTTAAGACTGAATAATATTCCAGTATATGGAACTACCACATTGTTTATTCATTCATCCTTTATTGGACTCTTAGGTTGCTACATGTTTTAGTTTCTGTGAATAGTGCTGCTATGAACAAGCATATAAAACTCTGTTAGAATCCCTGCTTTTAATTATTATGAATATTTATCAGAATATGGAATTGCTCCATCATAGAATAGTCCTATTAAATTTATGAGGACCCTCCACATTGTTTATCACAGCAGTTACATAACTTTACATTCCCACCAAGGGAATATAAAACACAAAAATTCCAGCTTCTCTCTATTTTATCCAACACTTGTATCATGTGTTGGGGTAGGTACTTATTATTTTCTTTCTCTTTTATTATATTTCCTCAAGAATGCTACATTTATCAAAATTAAGAAGTTATCTTCAATTTACCACTAAGTAAATTTCATACTTTACTCATATTTCATGAGTTGTTTTCATTGAAACCCTATCACTATGACACTTCATTTTTACTTTACTTTTTTGATTTGAACTGCTAATTATGTTTCATTTATTTCCAACATGCATAAACAGTCAAAATACAGGGGAAAAAATCAGCATAATGTATCTCATTTAGGTTACTTTCTATGATTTAAACTCTGTTCAACTCTCATTTATCGGGCACCTAAAATATGGCTAAGACTTAACTGAGAAATGAGAGGATTGCAAAGGAAATGTATAACTTTACTTTTCTTGCAATGTGTATTTTCTATATCCTCTCCATTTTCACAAACATTTTATCAGTAAAGTTGTTAATAATTCTGTTCTCGGGCTAAAAGGACTGGCATTTTTGTCCCAGGCACTGTGCAAGGCACGCTATATGATGCTTCTAGATGAACTTGTAGTAATTGCTGACAACATGAACTTATCAAATAAGTGGGCATTATTTTCACTTATCTATGAAAAATATAAGGACACAAACTGTTGGATGATTTGTATCAGCAAAACAATATGTAGTGACAAAGCTCGAATTTGAATTTTTTTAAATTTTATTCCAGATTTACATTTCACTTGGTCATGTGGTTTCTGTTAAACAGTTAAACTCTGTCATCAGAAGGTCAAATAACTTGTCTTTACTATTTCTGAACTCAGGTTAATGAGTGGGCGGGTAAATTAAGGTAAGAAGGCAGAGGATAGTAAAATAAAATTAAAAAAAAATTTGCCAAAAGGAAAATCAGTGCACATTAATTTTGCACATTTTGCATAATCTTTAATGACCACTTTAAATCACAGTGTGCTCAAGACATTAGGGATATAAAGCACACTGAAACTTCAGTGTTCCTTAATACGCTTGTAGCTCATACCTGGAACTGCATTTCACTTTGATTTGTTCCCATTTTCATTAAATCCTAGGCTTTTAAAAAATTTTATTTCTTCCTCCTGTAGATTTACCCATAAAATATGTTGAGGAATCATATCTTCTCTTGAGGCCATTTTTTCCAGCTCCTGTATATTTCAAAGTGATGGTTCAGAGGTGGAATAGAGATTAAGTGGAGGAAGATGCATTGATAGGTAGGCTGCAACTGTGGTTAAAAGAATAAAGCAGAGAGAAATTTGAAGAGGAAATAGGCTCTTGGCTTAAAGTATCTTCTTCTCTTAATATGAGTAAGGGCTGGCACTTTTCACCAGAGTTGTATTTTCATGAAACTCTATATTTATTCACAGGTCTTAAACCCTGGAAAGTAAGGACTCAGCTAGAAAGTTAGAAAACTTATTGAAATTCAAACTTCTCTAGAAGTTTAGCTTTTTCTGGATGGAGAATTTTGCTTAAGATTTGATCAAATGGTTACTAGCTTAGGTTCAGTCACTATTTCTGATGCCCGAGGTAGTTAAGCCATGATAGCACTAAATCATTCTGTGTTACTGTCTAACTTGATGAGGACAAAAGTAGAAAGGCAGAAAAGCCCAGTGTCAATGCTCAAGTATAGTATTAAATCATAGCTATGTCTTCCAAATCCTACTACCAATTATATAGCACTGGTCCTTTGCCACTTGATTTTTTTTTCTTCCCAGAACATAGTGTCATTTCAGTGTTTATATAACAGGTTGAATCATAGCATAGGATGTGCCATTTAAGAAACATTTTTCCCAAAAGATATACATGTTTCAAAGCAAATACATGGCACAGAATTTACTTACTAGAAAGAAGGATGGTCTATAGGTAATGCATGAGATTTAATCTGATTTTCAGATACAAATGGATAATAGTACTTTAATTGCTATCCTTCCAAAGTAAGCCATAGAATGATGCATTTCATCCTGAAAACTCCCATTTTGATGCCTAATGATAGCTGGTAATGTATCCACTTTATTATGTATAAACATCTACTTTGTCCTTAGCTGTGCCAGATAGTTCATTGCCCTAGGTTGGATTTTCCAGATGTAGACCCCAAATCAAGAATTTGAGTGCTAGTGATTTATAAAGTAAATGCTGCTACAAGAAACTAAGAAAGGTGGGAGAGAAGCAGAACATAAAATACGAGTAAAGCTAGCATGGAGACCACTTCAGAGGAAGTTCCAGCTTTGGCCTGGACCCATAGGGAGCGATGGGTATATATTGCATTTCAGGATTCGCGTCCACTGGATGCAAGGAAACATAGTCAGCTTTTGGTAGCAGTTCTAGGGATGTGGAAGACACTATGAAGTTACTCTCTTGCACAGTTTATTATCTGCCTGCTTGACTCAAAAATCTTCAGTAACAGACACCACCTCAAGTGGTTTTAAGCAAAGGAAAAATATTAAACTGAAAACTGTATCATAAAGTATTAGAAAGACTTCATATCCTCATCATATTAGAAACTGAATATAGAAACTAGAAAGCCAAGAGCAATCAAAACAACCTTTTCTATCTGCTTCTTTCCCCAGAGAGTATCTATTTCTCTCTTTAAAAAAAAAAACAAAAAACAAACAAACAACAAAAAAAAAAACCCTCTCTACTGTTCTTCAGTGATTTGGACCTCCAAATAACTAGTCCATTTTCTAAGTCTTGAAAAACTTTCATTCCTAAGAAAAATACTGATTGAAGTCTTCTGAGTCTCTTACTTCAGTGTCTTGAGAGAGTCTGATTGGGTCAGGTAGCAATCGCTATATGCCAGAGTGATAGCTGGGCAGGAGAGAGATAGCATAACAACCTTACTCTGCTCATTGAGATTTGGATGTGGCTGTTCTCAGAGACTCTATATGGCCTGGAAAGTACTACCCCTGTCCCTATATATAGTGCATTTCCATTATATTAGATATTATATAGCACAGAACAAATAAACATTTTACTTTATAAATATATAAGGAACTTATGAATTGGAGGGAAATAAAAGCAGAATAAGAAGTCTAGTAGGATATTCCAAATACCTCATGCTATAATATATATCGTGCCTATAAAATATGGAAATAATGAAGTACATAGATGAACATTCTTCTGAATTGCCTTAGTAACATCATCCTTAGGTAACTGAGTTTTATGATGACTAAAACTGTAAATTGGTAGACCCTCATAAAGATATTTGATAATAAGTAGAAAGTCTCTAAAATGTTCATTGATTAGTAACTCTGCTTAAGAGAAATTATCAGTTCAAAATTATTTCAAACTATGGAGAATAAACCCATATTTATTACAGAAATATTTATGGAGAAAAACACCTATTTCAAAAGAGAAGTAATTAAATATCATGGAAATATTTTGAGCCATTAAAATTATGGCCATGATGAGCATGAAATAACATGTGTTCATATGTGAAATGGCAGACCACAATACTAGAAGGGAATTTAAACAAGAAGGCAAAAATACAAAAGGAATAAGTATCACAAAACTCTAATTATGACTGAATCAGATTGATGAAATTAGATCTTCCTTCCCACTATTTTGTAATTTTTGATATTTGTTATTTTTATAAAATAAAAAGCTTAAAATTGTGAAAGTACTATAACCTACTACATCATCTATAGTTTGTATTCTTTGGAGCTGTTTCTTAATACTATTCAATAGGCTACCAGCTCTCTTGAAACCTATTACATTTTAAAAGAATTTTAGAAGTTAAAGACTATATCTCTAAGTACTTGGATACCACTGAGGGGAAAACAGAAAAACCAGCTTAAGTAACTACGTGGAGAACCTTTAGAAGGGTCTAGAGAAGTGGAACTGTTTAAAAAAAAATCACTGGGAGTATAGGGGATCTGTAAATCCTCAGAAGTATTTGAAACTGTCAATTATAAAGCTGCAATATGATAGAAAGATTGGCCAACATTCTGTGTCAGCCTTATGAAGCATTGACGAGAGCTACGCAAGGGAACATAATTAGCACATGCTTGAGTAACCACCCGCGATGTAGATTTTCTTTTTCAAGTGACTATTATCCTAATTCTCCTGCCTGTTTATAGGAGGCTGGAGTACTATAAAAACACACAGAAATAAGAGCATTCGCATCTCCTATGCTCAGAACAAGTAAATGAAAACTGTTTTGAGAACATAGTGCTTTGCCTATAGGGCAACAACAGAGAATTAAATTATTATGACATCATCATGGATTGCCAGTTGTAGTGTACACATTTCCAAATTATGTTCTGTAAAATAAGTCCCAAAAGATGCTCTTTTAAAGAAAATATTTAGGGAGTCATATGTTACATTCCATACAGGTCCATCTTAGCTAATATATTCCTTTAATATTACCACAAAAAATAAAGATATTTTATACATATTTCCCAAATCAACTGTTGGTGAGATCTCCTTCTTTATATGTAATAACTATTATCATTGTGTAAAAGCGGTGCTCAGCAAAGTATCACTTATTAAATGCTGGTGTGATATTGGTTGGTTTCATAGACCTCAGTTCAGATCCACTTTCTCCCATACACTAGCTCCAGATATCTAAGCACGAGCTGCCTTTTTTAAACAGTTTTGCTCTACCCAATATATAGTCAGAAACATAAAATAATATATTAGGAGCACCAATCTTTTATCTGGTAATTTTCGGAGATTTTACTCTCCTTAAAAGATGCTAGTTTTGCCCTTAACTCTTGCTTCTTTGTGGTCATTCTTCCTAGAGTTCAATATTTATAAAATTCAGCCTCTTCATCACTGACTGACACACTTTTCCAGTTCTACGGAGGGGCCACAAGGTCAGGCTTCAGACTTGGAAATATCACAGTATCTGTTCAGTTGCACAACTGAAATAAATATAGCAGCTAGAAAGAAGCCCCCTTCCTCCTGTGGTGTACCCCCAGAGCCCTCTATTGAGAAAGGTCAGCATGTTTCTCATGGTAGAGGAGGAATAGTTTAGGAATCCAGTTCAGTGGCACAGAGTAGGTATTACAGGGCAAATTTGAGGTAAGAAAAATGAATGATTTGTGCAGCAATGGTGTTTCATCATGGGTTTCATTCATTTCTCTATTGACTAATGATGCTGAATGATTCCTTTTTAGCAATAAAGCTACTTTGATAAAGTGTCAATTCAAATAATTTACACCTTCCATTTTTTTTGACTTCTCATTATTTACTAGTGAAAATTCTTTCCAGAAAATTCATATTTTTAATCCTTTACTACCATTTATTATTGTTCTTTATCTTATAGAGGTAACATGGTTTATATCATTGTATGATTTAGTTGAATGGGCTGACACAGCTTCAGATGTATGGAACATACCAACCCGTCATCAAAGCAACCCTAGAGAGTTCCTTGTATCTCCCACCCTAGAGAGTTCCTTGTATTTTTTCCTTTATATTTTTATACAACTCTGTTGAATATCTTTAAAGATATGTTCTAGTCAGTGGTAAGCCTTTTAAATCTTGTATACACACACACACACACACACACATATATATATATACATATATATATATATTTCAGTGAGTTTTAATTTGATTTATATAGTTTATTATTTGTGATGTGCTTTTGGTATTCATTTTGAAATATCTTTACCAAACACAAAGTTACTGTCATTTTTTCTTTGTTCTAGGAAATTAAAGTCTTAGCACTTAAACATTTTAAGCCTATGTAAGGGTAACAGTCACATTTGTATAGAATGTGAAGTAAAGGATCCAGGTTTACATTTTGCAGAAAAGATAGGTGAAAGCAGTTCCCATTTGATGAAAATAAAAGCAGATCCCAGGATGATACCTGCAAAGGAGTTAATCTCTGCAGTTTGAAACAAAAAGATGGTTCCAGGAACCATCCCTCCAAGGGTAAAATATTAGTTCATAAAGCATCTGATGTATTCGACCATGTATGAGCCAATTTTGTAATTTTTTTGGTGAAGAATTGAAGAAGAAATGATCGTTGCATAGAAGAATAAGCAATGCAGGGGAGCAATTGCTTATTCTATGGAAAACAAAAATATTTGCAGGATCAACTATGTAACTTAGTACACTATGTCATATAACTATAATATCTTGGTGAAATTAATGAGTTATTTTCCAACATACCTTTATGTCCCAGTCAGTAGTGACTGAGTTATTCTGATGGGTTCAGCCAGTCTTTATGTGGAACAATAAGTAGCATGGCACTAAATTAATTTATAAGCTACTGGTCAGACACTAGAGGAAAGCTATTGCAAGTCACATTTGCATAAGATTCTTATATATGGTCAGTTTTAGATTTTTAGTTTTATAGACTTGGTGATTTATGAACACAGAAGGAAGAAATATAGCACCCACTCTGTTTCTCAGAGAAGAACATTTAATTAGTATGCATCATGCTTGCCCTGTTTAACACAAAATTCTACATCCTTCATAATTCAGTTCAATGCAAACACTTTACTTGATGATTCTGATGATCCCTTCCCAGAATAGTGGTTCAGTGCATGTGCCTATTACATGGTTTTATGACTTTACTTACCTCTTCCAGTTTCAATTTTATTACAGTTGTTTATTTCTGCTGTAATTTCTTGGAGTTTGTACTAAGAGGCTCCTACACAAAGATCTTGGAAATTTCTCTGAGATCTTCATCAAATTGTCTCAATATACTTCCTGAATCTTTTTTAATCTCATTTTTTCATGTTTCTGAATATCCATATCCATTCCAATATGTTAGTCCAAGTTACCATCATAACTTACTGCAATGTCTCCTACCATGCTACTTAACTCTAAAATTCATTATATCGCCTCACTCCCAGAATGATTATTTCAATATGCACATTTGATCACTTTATCTCCTTCCTTAAAAACTTTCAATTACCCAAAGATACACTTCTTTAGATATCTTACTTAGGACTCTATAGAGACAAGTCTTCAGTTGTCCGTTTTCATCTTCTACCACAATCTTGTTCATAGTAATCTAGTCGCATAACCTGCTTTCATTCCTCGTTCTTTCACATTCCCTTCCACAGCAGGAGTTTTGCATGTGCTGTTCCTACCAGAAATGATGTCCCCTTTCTTGTTCACAAGGCAAATCATTCTCATAATTTAGGTCTCAACTACACCATTGCTTTTGGAGTGTTGCTAAAAGAAATGTGTTAGGATGATGGTCCTCTGACTTAAAACATTCTGGGAGTGATAGACTAAGTCATGATTGTAATAATTAATAGAAAAGTAGCAGTGGTAAAGTAAACTTGGGCCTAATTCTTAACTTCACAAAGCATCAGCTTCTCATCTATAAAACTAGGGTACTAATTTACAGGATTGCTTTGAGAGTTAGAAACAATCATCACATAAACAGAGTTTGTGGCATATGGCATGACTTAATAAATGTAGCACATTATTTTTTTATTACACTAGTTTTGAAACATAATTCAGAAAAAGATATTAAAATTGTGTACTACTTTATTGATACAGAGCAATACTACCTTAATGAGAGACTGAAAATGAAGTTTCATCAAGACTGATGTCAATTTCTTTCTTAAATCTAATTATCATAGAAGTCAACCAGGATGGTGTTTCTAGTGTTAAGAAAGCAGAACTTGTTCATCAATAAAATTTAGGTATTACCTTCAATTACATAGTCAACCATAGAAAAGTTGCTACCCCACTCACACAGCACACTTCCCTTTTAAAGCCATGTCCAGGAAGTTGCATATATTCCTTCCATTACACTGGTTAGTGTTGCAAACTACTTAAATGACTATGGCTCCAGCAAAGGACATAGGAAAATGAAAATATCTTCTTTATCTGGGCAGTTTTGTACCAAGATAGAAGTTACATTTCTATGGGAGAAAAATAATTCTGAAGGGACAGATGGCAAATTTCTGTACACCATCTGAATTCTAAGGTTTTAGGCTAAAATAATTTCACATAGGAGTATAGGGGAAAGAAACTTGGGTGTAAAGTTTAAGAAGCAAAACTAAGTACCTAATATGTGTTACTTTAGAAACTTAAATGCTCAAGTACCATCCGCTTCCACTGACTATGCAAGACATTAAAGCCAAGATTTACATGATGCTAGAAGATGAAAGCACTCTAAGGCATGTAGCCTCTCATCTTTACCATGGAGGCATCTGAGACCCAGAGGCGGTGACAATGACAAGGCACATAGTTATCTGTGGCAGACTGGGACTCAAGGCAAGCTTTCTACCTCCCTGTACTTTCCATTTTGCCTTGACAGAATATTTAAGAACATTAGTTTCTCCTCTTATCCCCAACATAAGATATAAATGGGCTTATATGTGGTAGCTATTGCATCTGTAAGTTTGCCTTCATCTTTGTCATTGAAGTGATCAACAGCAGCAGCAAATCATCATCATCCAATATATAGTAATGAGACCTTTATCAGACAGACATTATTCTAGAGACTCTGAATATATTACTGATCAAATTAGACTCCAAAACTTGATGACACAGTGCTTCCTATCTAAGAGGAAAAGACAAAAATTGGAAATATTGAAATACATCTTGGTAGATGGCACAAATAGCAGTTATAAAATAAAATAGACCAGAGGAACACACCATTTATAGGAGCAAGTTAATGTTAAATAAGGTACTCCTAGCAAGCATCACTGAGAAGTGGACATGTGGGTAAATGCCAGTAGGAAGTAAGGGAACAGGACTTGTGGATATAAAGTAAAAATGTGTTCCAGTATTGCATGAGCAACTGCAAATACCCTGGCCCAGGAACTGGTCTGCCTTATGGAGGAACAGCATGAAGGCTGGTGTGACCAGAGCAGTGAGTGGAGAGTGCAAGGAGGTGACTTCAGAGAGATAAAAGAGCAAGAATGGAAGGGAATAACCACGGGCAGGACTTTGACTTTTACTGTGTAAGATGGTTTGTGGGCAGAGTCACATGAGGATGTGATTTCAGTTTTAAAGGATTAATAAGACTAGTAAGAAAGCCTCAATCTGAGCATTTTGTCCATGGTGCATAGCAAGTACTGTCTGTACATGACTTTATTTAAATCTCACAGCACTGCAGAACAGCTGTTGTTTAGCTCATGTTTACAGATGAAGAAACTGAGTCTCATAAAAGTTGGGAAATTTCTCTAGCAAATGACATGCGTAGGATCTAATCAGATGTCTGCTGCAGAATCTTCCTTGTTAAGTCACTTTGGTTTATTTCTATCACTACTGTGACAGTTCACTTGAAAGGTTTATGTGTTCTTGTCTTAACATAAAATTGTTACTCATTATATTCTGTCCATTGGAATCATAAATAGATGTGATAAAGAGGTACTCTACTATGTCATTATGAAGAGCAGTATTACTTATGATAGTAATTACTACTCATTAGCATTTGATGAAAACAAGCTCTGTACCACTGCACTCCTAATCTAAAGAGTGCCTCATAAATAACAAACCCCTGTGATTGGAGCAGAGATTCTGAGGGTGTTCCCTTTTTAATCCCAGTAATGAGGCATTTAAATTTATAACTCAGCTCTGTAGTTAAAATTTTTCCTGAGGTCTCTCACTCCTTTTCTTTCAAACCTCACCTCTTTCTTGAAGGCTTTCTTCACTGAAGTTGATTTCCTAACTTGTATCTCTTCTTACTTTTGTGACTCTTGAACAAGGGTCAGAGACAGCAGCTCCCACACACAGGAGTGAGTCAGAGGGCATGCTGGATTTTACAGCTTCCTGTGGTTTCCTCCAACCTTTCCATTGGCAGATCAAACACTAACTTTTGTGGGGCGGAGAAAAAGATGGCAAATAGAGGCTTCATATTTAAAAGTTCACATCTTCTTAAAAGTTACAGAAAAGCTAAAAAACTCAAAATATGGTCACTATGTCCACCTTGACAACATTAAGAATGTAATGATTTAGCTCTAGTTCTTTAAAAATTATTTTCTGTAGCCATAATTATTTTCTTTGGATTAGAATGTAGGAGAAGAGACTCCAATTCAGTGGTGTTTGTAATAGTAAAAATTAAAACTAATCTAGATCTCCAATCATAGGAATTGGGTACATAAAATATGGTACAGGTATGAAGCAGAATGCTATGTTCTCATAGCTAGTCAAACAGATGTGTAATGGTTCAGAAATATGTTCATGTTATCTTGTTAAGTGTAAAAATCATGCTATTGAATTATTATTTGTTCAAACATAAATACATGCAATATATTTACCAAAAAACATGCTTTAAATGGCAAAAAAAAATTCTGGAGCCATCTTTTTTTTTCTTTATAATTTCAAGTGCAATCTCAACTTACTCTCTATGAGATAAGAAATAATAAAGGAAGATATTAAAAATATACAAACTTTAATATATTTTATTAATTATAAATTAAAATAACTGTAAGACATTTAAAATTCACAAAACTTATTTTATCTAAATACTGAGATGTATTAAAATTTAAAAAGATAGATTCAAGTTAGAAATTTAGTTTATGTATTAATTATAATACAAAGCAATAAATACAAATATAATTATGCTTGAGATAACCTTAAATCATATAGCTTATATAAAGAAATAATATTCATTAAATATTTTAGAAAATGAACACTATCCACATTTCCAGTACTCAGTGTTTATAAGACTACAAATATAAATGCAGTTGAGCCTCAGTTTTTGCAGTTTCCATATTTTCAGACAGGCCACTGTCATATTTAAAACACCAATTGAAACTCACTGTTTTTTTGCAGCCATTCCTGAACATGCACATAGCTGAATAGTTGAGAATTCAGGCACCTGAGGCATGAGTGGATATCACACAACAAAAAAACCCTTCTCATAGCAGCCCTGATATTGTAGACTAATATACATTTTGTGGTCTATTTCCAGCTTTTCTCATTCTTGTGCTTTTATCTGGTGATCTTAAGACTCAGTGCTCAAGTACAGCTGTCCTGTGTTCTGAAGTACAAGAAGGCTGTGATTTGTCTTCTTAGTTCCATTTAGGAGAAATGTAATCCCAGTGTGTTTTACTCAGGTTTTTAGCCATGCTTTTAGCCATGAGTTCAACAATAATGAATCAAGAATATATATTAAATAATATATTTTGAAACAGAAGCACACATAATACAAGTTTACATATTATAATGTTGTGACCAAAGAGATGTGGGAACTTAAACCCTGTATTTCAGATCAGAATAATTAATGATTCAGTATTGACTAATTCAGTATTGATGGCAACTTTACCTAGCACATGATTAACACACACACACACACACACACACACACACATACACACACACACATCCTTCTATTCTGTTTAATCCAGCAAAGAACATGTAGATTCTTTATATGTTAAAGCAGAATTTGAATGGACATCTATCATGGTATTTGTGGAAATAATTTTTTGGACTGTCTAAACAGTTATTAACTACTAGGAAAAGTCTTAGTACCCTTCCATTTAGCTGAAGATAATAGAAGGCAGATTATAGGTAAAGATAGGATGAAAGTTAATCCTTTCATGATTAGGTCAATAAAAAACAGTGACACTTGATGAAATCATTTACTATTAGCCGTGAAATAAGTGGTTCACCCTCTACCATAAAATTGTAAGTGGTCTAGGAAAGAAACAATATTCTGACAAGTCTCTTAATCTTAATGTCAAATCTTAAAGAAATACCCAGGAATACAACCAAGAAAAAAACCCATGAACTTTTTGTTAAGCCATGGTTTTGAGGAAAACAGATCCTAGTTATAGAACCCATGAAATAATAGGAAAAATAAATGCCTACATTTTCTAGAAAATCGCTTTGAACATAAACTGAAGTTTTGCTGCTTCTTGACATAAGCATCACTGCTGAGGGAGTGTGAAATGAATTCTAGTATGGGATATTTCACAAAATATCAGAGTCTAGCTCTGATTTTCTTTCTGTTCAATACCACCATTGATAGAGCACCAACATATAATCTTGCAATTGTAAGTCAGCAGATAATATAGATAACTGAAAGGCAGTGGGAAAAAAATCTGAAAATCCACCAGCAAATCAGAGCAAAGATTTTTTTTTCTACTAGTACTGATCACAGTGAAGAAAATGGCATGGTTTTTGCTCCCATTTGCAAACTAGTATATGCTGAAAATACAGCTTCATTTCTATAAGAGAGGAATGCTCACAATTATTGCAATAGCTAGCTTGGGGTAAAGGCAAATAATAAGCATTTTATAGAATTTGAAGTTTCATCAGATCCCAAATTGTAATAATCTGTTTCAGGTAGTGTTCAGTCTTGGGTGTTTATCTCTGTTAGCTTCATTTTACCTGTGAACAAGGGAGACGAATGTGACTTCTGAAATGTAGGACAATAGTGAGGACTCAAAATTCTCAGGATTGATAACTTCTGTCTTCTAATCTAAAGGCTGTCTCTCTTGTCTATCTCAGTAATGCTTGCCTTTCTAACATTGGCATTTACTTGTAGCTTACAGTTTATGTAACCTCTAATTTGGTATTTCTAGACTTCATCAAGATAGCTGATTTGGCAGCTGTTTTAATGCCCTCTCTGCTCATTTTATCATCTGAGTCATTTCTAGATCTGTTTCTAATGATTGCTTTTTTTTTCCCCATATTTTCTGCTTCTTTCAGTGCCTGGTAAGTTTTGATTGGATATAAAATCTATTTTATTCCGAGGTCATGTAACACATTTTAATATTGTTTTTTTTTTCTGTAATACTGGATCCTGTTAAGGTATGCTTTTCATACTTCATAGGATAGATCCTGCACAAATTTTAGTCCAATACTAATTTGACATATTACCAAGCAAAATTCTTCCTAAGACAATATAGAAGAATCCATGAATCAGGAGTCCTTCCCACTCTGAATGATGAACATAATAGGGACTATAGACAGCCAGGCCCGTTTGGGATCTTGGAGGGTATTCTATATAGAAGTGCACCTTGGGGTCCAGATTCAAGGCCAGTGTGTGTGTGTGTGTGTGTGTGTGTGTGTGTGTGTGTGTGTGTGTGTGTGTATGTGTATCTGTGCATGTGTGTTTGGGGCAGGGGGGGAGGAGAGGTCTGCAGATCTGCAGTGCTCTTGTTCTTGCTCTCTAACTTCCAGAAAAGCTCTAGACTTTTTTTTCCTCTGCAACTTCTACCTGCCATGGTCTCACACTCCAGATTCTGATTTCTTAGCCCAAAAAGACTGTTTCATTTCTCCCTCCCCAAGCTGTGCTTTGGCAAACTTCAAGCAGTGGTTAGGGACAATCACAAGATTCACTCTCTTTATGTTCCTTCTCAGTCTGTCGCCCTGTGTCTGAAAATTATTGCATGCATTTGCCTAACTCTAATTTTTTTTACTAGAAAGTACACATTTGTTTCTTATCTTAACTGGAAAAGGAATTGAAATGTTATTTTTAATTGTATAGTGTGACTAAATGTTCATAAGATAGTGAATTTCAGACCTCAGGTGAGGGATATGTTTGTTTTGTGCTTGCCTTCTTTTACCTAGTTGTGTTTTTCTAATTCAATGGGAATGTTTTCCCACAGAGTAGGAAAATTCTGGGCTTTGTTCTCACCACTTTTCTTTAAAGTTACTGAAATATTCTGTCTGAATCACAGAAAATATTCTGTCTGAATCACAGACATACTAGTCTATGACATTCTTCTAAAAATAAATTGCCTCACCATTTTGTCATGGAGTAAGAGAAACCTAAATGCTATGATTTGGATATATCTTTTCTTTCAGTGATATATGTTTATTGATGCTTTAGAAGTGTAATAGTTGCCTTATGAACATTTTAGCAAATGAGTATCATCTTTGCTCTGAACATCTGTTTCAAAGGTTTGAACAGATAGTATGGTTAAAAATGATTTTGATACAATCTACAGTTGAGAATCATTTATTTACTCTTATCCTCTTACTGCTCAGTTGATCAGTTTATTTTTTCAGAGCTATCTTTAAATAGAAATTTCCATAATATAATATATATGCCCATATTAGCAACTTTGTAATCAGGAAAGTCCTGTTGGATATTAAAGCTTGATATTTTGTATAAGTTTTATCAATACCTTTCTTATTCTTCTTTTGAAAATTAGCAAGTATATTGTAGAATATCCTAATTACTCTTTGCCCAGAACACTGGAGAACTAACCTTTTCTATATCAAACTGGATAACAGAATTTCTTTAGGAAAACAGAAACTGGCAAACAAATACAGAATGGTTATTCACTATATTAAAAAAAAAAGCAGTTGCAAGTGGTTTCTTAGATCATATCTCACATTTGTGATTTTTAAGTTATAGTTTAATTATAGATTCACTTATTTGTGCTAGGAATATAGTTTTTGCTATAAGACCTAGTCTTTCTACCAGACAACTAACAAATCAAGCAAAATCAGAGGATCATTGGTACAAACTAATGGAATTAAGAAAATCTTATATTATCAAAACAAGCCTCCAAAATCCCTGAAAAATTCTACACCAAGTCAGCTTACTTTTGGGATAACTTTGTGTCACAATTAGGTCATGTGCCAGTCAAAATTGTGCCAGAATGTCTAAATACAGTCGTGGTACCAACACCACCACAAATGTTTATTTCACATCTCTTATACTATTTCTCACATATGAACCCACCCTTCCAGCAGTCATAGAGATTCTATAGTTGGAAGAAAAGTACTTTGCAATTACAAGTTTGAATTGTTCACTTTTATGACAGTTATCTGGTCTACATGTGAAGACATGGGAAGATGGCCTTCAAACTTCAAAGTTAGATTGTGCTCTGGTAAACAATAGGTAGTGAGCAAAGGAAAATAAAGAAGTATAAGAATTCCCAGGCTAAAGATTCCTTGGTAATCAAATAGACTGAAATCATTTATTTATCAAATGTATCAATAAAAAGAGAAAACTAGTATGCCTTTCAGGAATCAACAGAGAAATAAAAACATCAGTTTCCATCTCTAATCTACCCAGGGGGAAATAAAATTAAAATTTTGTTTTAATTTTATATAACTGAATTTCATAAGATCACATTTTTATTGAGATGAGTCTGTTAATTAAGATTCTCTGCTTCTTTTTAAGGAACATTCTGATCATAATATGCTTTCATACATGTGGTATATCAATGGGAGAATGGTATGAATCACGTAGCCCACAAGGCTTCCAAGTCTGTTTGATTTTCCTCAATACAAGTGCATACAGATTCATTATGTTTCAACATGTTTTATGAGCTCAGTTGAATGATCCATTGTCTGAGAAATGGATCAGTCTTTTCATGAGAAGAATAAATTGATTTTCTGAACATAAAGGATGAAAACAGGCACACACCTGGTAAATTCAACTAAGACAATACCTACCATTCAGTATGTTTAACATGAACTGTCTGCATACTCTTGAATGGTCAGCAATGTTCTTTTTACTCGTTCACTTTTCTTTTGTCTAACAATGAGGACAAAATAAATACATCTCTGCCTGCCAGCTGCTTCTTTAAGGCTGGAAGTGCATCAGGGCTCATAGAGATGCCTCTAAACTGTGTTAGTTCATTGTTAATGGAGTGTACAATATGGATGAACCTTGGGAACATGGCACTAAGAGAAAGAAGCCAGACACAAAAGGCCACATCTTGATGGTTTTTATTTAAATGTCCACTCATATGAAATCTCTAAAATAAGTAAACTCAAAGATAAAGTAGTTTAGTGTTTGCTAAAATCTAAAGGAAAGGCATAGAAGAGTGCGTATGAATCTGCTAAAAGTCACTGAATTGCATATTTTGAAAATGAACTTTTAGCACATGAATTACATATTAAAAGTGTATTAGTAGGGGCCATATCAGGGTCACTGGATTTCACATGATTTTCCATGTTCAAATTTTTGTATATGTCTGTTTATATTGTGAACAAAATCAGAAATGGATGTAAGGTAGGCTTCATGGTGGGGAGGGAGGACTAGCTAAACCAAATCACTTATAGATTCCAACATATATATCTGGTCAACACCATAAATACTAGAAAACAACAGAAGGTTCTCAAATACTGTCAATTCAGTTAGCATCAGTTTGTTATAACATTGATAAGAAAAAAACAAAAATAGAAAAACAATGACTCCATTTCGGGTTCACTGTCTAGGTGGCATTGCTGTGTTTCCCCAATGTCTACATGGGTTTTCCCCGGGTATAACAGTTTCCTTCAGTAGCCCATAGATGTGTGCAATAGGCTTATGGACATGGGCATGTTCTAATGCTTGAGTTTGAGTGAGGGGTGTGTATGTACATCCTCCATGCATTGAGCCTGCATCCATTCAGGATTAGGCATGACCTTGTACTTGGTTTCTGGGAGAGGCTTCAGTCACCAGAGACCCTTACCTGGAAGAAGCATGTTAGACTATTGAGTGGATACAAATTGCTAGAAATATGCTAGGAAATTAACTTATTTACATCGACTGAACTTAACGCTATATGAAGACTACTATACATAGAACCTCAAAACTACTTTTAAATTATCTTCAGCCGGTGTTGGTTCTCATCGACCACACACTAAGTATAAAGTTACATAAACATTTGATCAGCCCCTTCTCATAAGGAATGTTTTGTGCTGATATATATTTACATGGAATTATTAAAATGATTTCCTTGTCTCTTGACCAGCTACTCCGTCATGTGAACTATCATGTCTTAGCAACTCCTAAGTTCTTCCCCCAAATGTATAATAAGGATCAAGGATGAATAACAAGACTGGAAATCAACTGAACTGACTTACTGACTTTTTCATATAACTTCCATTCTTAATGGCAATGCTAAAAAAAAAAATGAAGACTTTCTTCCACTTTTCTTTTCAGTGGCCCTCTGTTTATACAGAGGAAACTTAGAACATGGAAAGTAAGCCCTTTGCTGAACACTAACCTCTTTAAAATGAGGGAGAAAAACATTCAGAAATAAGTATATTCCATGGTGTTAATCACAGAAACCAGGAGACTGGGAATGCTCAGGAGTTAATGAAACATTTTCTGATATGCATCTTGTCCCACACAGTTGGAAGCAATACTCTCTATCAGTGACTCTGACTCCCAGGTTTGCAGAATCTCTTGAATATCTGGTTTTATTTTCTCCCTTACTTAAAAAAAAAAAAGTATATAAGTACCTATTATTTGAAAATTGCATGAATTTCAAGAAGTTGATATTTTGTCAAAACACCATTTTCGTGGATTCCTGAAGTAACTTAACGACCTTATGAACATTTTCCTTTTAAGAAGAGTACCTTATTCATAAAGATTAATAGTTTCATTAAGTCAATTGATTATTATATATAAAATGCTTAGAGTTATGTCTGGATCCTACTAAGTATTCAATTAGTGTTAGATAATAGTCTTTTAATTGTAGTTATGTTGAGTACTAGCACTTTGTCAAATATATTCTCAAATACTAAGTTAATCAAACTAAAAAGCTTCTGCACGGCAAAAGAGACAACAGAAAAAACTAAAAGAAGCCCAACCAAATGGGAAAAAATTTTTGCCCTCCAAAGAGTGATAAGGGATTAATAACACTGATCTACAAGGAACTCACACAACTAAACAAAAATAAACAAGATGCCCAATCAAAAAGTGGGGAGAAGAACTAAAAAGACATTTCTCCAAAGAGGAAATACAAATGGCCAACAGGCACATGAAAAATTGCTCATTATCACTAGCAATCAGAAAAATGCAAATCAAAACCACAATGAGATACCACTTTACACCAGTAAGAATGGCCCACATCAAAAAAACAGTTAACAACAAGTGCTGGCGTGGATGTGGAGAGAAAGGAACACTCTTACACTGCTGGTGGGAATGTAAACTCGTCCAGCCACTATGGAAAGCAGTATGGAGAACCCTCAAACTCATGAAAATGGAATTACCATTTGACCCAGCAGTCGCACTTCTGGGAATCTACCCAAAGGAGA
>PVHY01021977.1:0-16696 GCA_004024945.1 Uropsilus gracilis
CTGATTCAAAGCTTAAAAAGAGTACTAGACAATTCTTTTCATAAAGTAGAATCACTGACAAAACTTCGTTTCTAATATTCCTACATGGTAGTCATTATTTGCCAGGCACTAATTTACACACATTGCCTATTTAAGCTTCGATGCATTATTATTATTATCCTCATTTAACAGATCAAGAAAATGAGGACAGAGGGACTAGATGGCTGGCCAGGGCCACACAAAGCGTGCAAGGCAGAGAGGAACTCATGGCAGTTCCACACAAGGCTGATCCACTAGGAATACTGGCTCTCCTTATGACTCAACAACTGTTCTTTTCATTGTCACAAATACACAAATCAAGCAAGATGTACTCAAAACTTGCAATAAGCCTGAAGCCACCCATCATGAGGCAGCTCCACAAAGCAGCACATCACACATTAGTGAACAGGTCACTGAGCTGCAAAGCCACCCCAAGTCAAGCCCACCAAGGGCATGTGTGAACATCTGGATAATGGCAGGAGAGACCAGTCATGCCTGAATTTTTAACAGAACTGGTGCTCAACTACAAGCTGCCTAACCAAAGCCACATTTACAAGAAATTCCAGTAGAGACAAAGTGGCAGGGGACTTACTCGCCCCAATGTGAGCCACCCTGGCAGTCCCAGTCAGTGCACCGGTGGTCTCCAAACTGATGAAATGTGGGATATTTCATCAGGCGTGCTTTATTTTGGTTGCATATTTTACATGATGAAAATGGAATTTAAAGGAAAAAAATATTAAGTCCAGCATTTGACAAACCCCCAAAACAACTGGGCCCATAACTGTTGCTACCACCCAGGGACAGGAGGAAGGTTCAACTCAAATCTCACATCAAGGATTTCGTCCCGGTCTTGGGTGATAATCCACTCCCAGAGTATCTACTGTCATGTGGCACACACACAACCAGGCATGAAGCTCACACCAGCTATTAACCCCAGGCGTAAGATGCTATAGTGTGACTGGCCCAGTCACCCTCCAAACATCTGGCTACCCATCACCATTTACCCATTCAGACTGCCTTGTTCTCTTTCAGCATTCACACTTCAAAATTCAAACAAGAGTCGCTTTTTCTGGCCATCTTGGTTTCTGTTAATCTCCATCTTATAACATGATTTTCCAAAAATAGTCCTTCCTTTTTTAGTGGAAGACACTGCGTGGGTCTGGGGGCCTTCTCTTTCTCCTCTCTTCACCTCACCCCCCACTCCAGACAGTGACATTCCTGGCTCCCCACCCTTATTCTTTATCCAGCTACTCCCAACGCAGGGTGAATCTTTTCAGAAAGAATGCCTGATCATGAGTCTATTATGCAAAACAGACAATCACGCTCGTTAATAACCAAAACCATGTTACTTTTCATGAGCCTCCTCACATGCAGGTTTTCTTTTAAGCTTTTTATTTTTGAAAAGTTGCAACAACAGTAAAATGAATTTCTCCCACCAAAACACACCGTGTTAACATTTAATTTGCTTTACCCTCTCTCCTTATACACTTTGTTCTGAACAATCTGAAGATAACAGGCACACAAGATACTGCCTTATCTCTAAATGCTTTATATTACTAGTTTACCCAATTTACCCACTTTCCTCAGTGTTGCTAGTTGTCTAAATGATGTCCTTTAGAATAAGAAAAATAGAAAAATAGAACAAACCCACAGGCCAGGATCCAGTCCAGATGACTGCCGCTGAGATTAAATTTGCCAACTTCTAAATATGTCTGACACTTTCAATCTCCATCTGTAGAAAGGGTCCTGGGGAGAGTGGCCACCATCCATCCAGATGGGCTGAGTCCCATTCCTTCCCGAGCCCAGCTTCCGTCACTCATGAGGATAAAAGGACAGAGGCGCCACAGGCATTTAGCCTGACTGCTCTATGCTGTAAGTCCTCCCTTAACCTCGCCAACAGATTCTTTTGCAGCTTTGACTTTGAAATGATATAGAACAAAACCAATTTTACCATAGGTGAATGGATATAAAGTTCCTAAGATGTATCTGGTCACAAAAAACATCACCAAGCCTCTAAAGACCCAAATACTTCTAATACTAAACAACAATTTGTAGGCACTCATTTTCCAACCATTTTAGTCTAGTTTGGGTAATGAGTGGTTGGAGCTCATCCCAGCAGGTTTTGGCACAAAGCAGGGGCCAAACCTGGACAGGAGGCCCTTCCATCACAGGGTGCATCCCACATACCCATCTCACTCAGATGGGATCATTTAGACATGTCATGAAGCCAGCACACACACACACACACACACACACACACACACACACACACACATCTTTTAAAGGGGGGGAGGGACCAAAAAACCATGTAGACATAGGGAGAATATGCACACTTTACACAGCAGTCCCAGAACCCAGGTTTTCTCTTCAAGGTTATAACAAAATGATGTTGAATGAAACAAGGTCATTATTTATGAACCTGTTGCTCAGTCTAGGCCATCAGTCACAACTACCTGTAGCAACCTTCTTCTTTGTCCTGCTTAGACACAATTTTCTCAATTGAAAAAAATAAGTCAATTTTTATTGAGCCACGTGTGGGTTCAACATGCTTCACATGCATCATCTCACCTCAATCCCACTGCTTCCGTGGTCATCCCCATTTTGCAGGTGAAGAAACTGAGTAATTTGCTCTAGATTCTCACAAGGCTTGGTTTCAGGATTAGAAAGGAGAAGGGAAGAAAACACACCCTGTCACTGGCAGTGGAAGCAATCTTCTCCAGAACTAAGTCCACTAGATTGGAGAGTAGCATAATCTCCACACAGAGACCAGTGAGGCAGCAGTGGTCAGCCTAGCAGCAGGCCCTGGAGCACCCTGCCAGCTGCAGAGGAGAAATGGGTACAGGAGTCCAGCGAAACAAAACAACACCAAGTTCTACGCTGCACAACCAGGTGACAGAACACTGACATGTGACTATGGGATGAGAGGTTTCCTGATGCTTATGTTTTTCTCTGTCCTTTTCTGGTATGGAATGAAGTATTCCATTATTTTAAAAGTAATATAAAATTTTCATTATTTAAAAAATAAATGTAAAAATTTATGTGTGCCAGGCTACACATCTACATGTTATCTCCAAAGGTTCACAGAACTGGTCTGAACATTTAATATTTCCTCAATAAAACCTCCACCCAGTCACAGACTTCTTCCATGAGTTACTACCTCTAAGTTGGAAAGAACATAATCCATCTTTTTTATTATGACAAGCTAATTTAATTTTAATTGCTCATTATAGTATTGCACTATGAGGAGGAGCTATCTTTAATGATCTTTTGGGGGGCTTGTTTCTAAAGTAATATGATCTCTCGAGCTGAGAATCATCTTTTCCAAAGTGACCACCTGACTGAGCTGAAAATATTTGTGTGCAACAGTGTAAACAGACTTCTCTGCTCCTCTGACTGGTGGGCTACGCCCTCCCCTTGAAGCAATTAAAAGAATTCCAGGTGAGTGCTTCTTCCTTCCTGGTCCTATTTAAAAATACAAATGTAGTTTTCAGAGATTCTTTTTTTTCTGGAAAACACCGAGTGAGTGACACAAGAATGGCTTCATGTCTCTCCTAATCCTCATTTAAATATTGGTCATGTCCTTTTGAGGTCATTTTTCTTGGTGACATGTTAAACAATCTCAGGTCAGCTGTGTCCTTAAAGGTCTCTGTGGGTGTCAGGCATGCCACTCTACCCAAGGCACGGGGTAGGGGTGTCCTTCAGTTCCAGAGCCCCATCCTGCTATTTATTTCTTGTTTGTTAGGTTTCTCTGGCCTCAGCCTTATTTCTCTCAGCCTTTATGCAGGATCATCCTTTGCTGCTGTTACTCTGTTGGAATGGGGGGTGATGTACAGTGGGCGTCCAGAGGATGCCATTGAAAATGCAGAGGAGTCTTCACACTGCTCTTTGTGGTGCAATGGCCTCCCTTCTCGTGGGCAAACCCTGGGGCTGGAGCCCTCCGGCTGCCCGGTGGCTTTTGTGTGTGTGCAGCTTTCAGCTCCTGTCCATCAGCCTGAATGGGCCCATTCAGGGGCATTCATGCGCCTCGGAGACCCCGGCTGCCTGGACACAATCAGCTGAGAGAGGAGCTTCAGGCCCTGCACAGGAGAATGTGCCCGCTCGGCCTGCCTCCAGAAGCCCCCGATTGTTCAGTGGAGCCTGGGGCCCAGGAGTGAGCCCAGAGGGGTGAGGTTGAACAGCCCTTTGGGACTCATTCATCCAGTGCCCTTGGCTCTGGAAGGGAAGGAGTAGAACTACCTTGCAGGAGGAATGTGCAAGCTCAACCTGCTTGAGTTTATCTTTGGCTCTGACCTTCAGCATTTATCTTTGCGTGCCATTCATCTGATCCCCTGCTTAAGAATAGAGATGTTGTCTGTTTTATCTTCATAAGCCTGACTACCTGATGCACAATAAGCGCCTGTAGGAAGAGCAGACTAAGTTGTGCTCCTTCCACTTAGGTCCAGGCTGCACCGATGTACTTGGCTTACTGTCTACTTTGAAGAGGCCACTTGTCCTCTGTCCCTGGGACTGTGGGCAACTTACTGAAAGAAATGGCTCACCTCATGCAGATGTGACAGTAGATTTAAAACTCTGAAGGGACAAAGGACAGTTTTAAGGTGGGAAGTGGCTCCAGAGAAATGTCTATGGCAGCCAGGGGCCTGCATCTGAAACATGAAATGCACCCTCAGACCTTTACAGAGGCAAGTCTCAGGTCTGGTATCAGGAAGAGGCAGAACCTGAGACAGAAACGGAGCCAGCTGATGGCAGATGTGGACTTGGGAACCTGAATTTACTCGACTCCCTGTGACTTATACCCTTTGGCAGCCAACACTCGCAAGCCCTCTGGCTCTCAGCTCTGGTGTGTGTCCTTACTAAGGCTCACACACCCTAGGGCCCTGGTGAGAACAATGAAGAATGAAAAACTAGGCCAAAATACCAAGGAACTTTTATATTCCTAGCTTTACCAAAATCGTGTTTGATTACAGCACCAGCAGCTGAAGCAGTAGCAGAAGAAAGATGAGACTCTTCTTCCATTTACTGGGAATGTATTGGGCAAAGTGCTTTGTGACACTTAGTATCTAACTTTAGCTGATAAGCTTTTCACACACACCTATACATGTACACATACAGACATTCACGTATTTGCTTCAAATTCTGCATTTTTTTTGAAGATATAAAATATTAAAGAACCAGAAGAAGGCACTTGTCATCCCACAGAGGCAACCACACATCCATGTTTGTACAGGTTAGTGGTGCAACATAAAGAGAATGTAATCTTGCTTCACGTGTTTTTTAACTTTTTATACTGAAATAATTACAAGTTTATAGGAAACTGAAAATTAAATATATGGAGGAGTCCCAAACATTCTTCATCAGTCTCCCCCAATATTAAATGTTTTGAATAAATAACAAAGCACTGTCAAAACCAGGATATTGACACTTGGAGCAGTCCACAAAGCTTATTCAGATTTGAGCGGTTTTACAAGAACTTGTATGTGTGCAATTTTATCACATGTGTGGCTTTGTGTAACCACCAGAATAAAAACACTAAACTACCATCATCACCCTAGCATTACCCCTTTATAAGGACAATTCCTTACCAGCTCCTAACCACTGACAGTCACTAATCTGATGCTCATCTCTTTAATTTTATTATTTCAAGAGCACTATGTAAATAAAATAATGTAGTCTGTAAACTTTACGAGATTGGTCTTAAAAAAAAATGTAATTGCCCAGTCATTCTTTCATACAGATGCATATTTTGATAATTTGTTACTTTTTATTGGAGAGTAGTATTCCATGGTAGAGATGTGTGACTCTGTTCAACCACTTACCATTGAAGTACCTTTGAGTACTTTCCAGTTTGTGGTTATTTTAAATACGAGTTATACGTAAATTTCTCTGTGAATATAAGAGAAAGTTCCTGAAAGAACCTAAATAATTTTGAAAAAGAGTAAAAGACTCTTTCGGCCGGGCATGGTGGCTCGTGCTTGTAAGCTTCAGCCTATGAAGTGGCCGGGGCTAGGGATCACGGTTTGAGTCCCGCCTGGGCCCGTAGAGAGACCTAGTTCCAAAAAAAAAATAGCTGGGCGTGGTGGTGCGTGCCTGTAATCCCAGCTACCTGGGAAGCTGAGGCTGGGGATTGCTTGAGTCTGTGGTACCCCGGGCAACGAGAGTTCCACGGGCAAAAATAGCAAGACCTAGTCTCAAAAAAAAAAAAACAAAACTCTTTCTTCCCAAAGTTAGGGGTTACTACAGAGGTACAGCAATTATGGCCACTGCTATTGGTAGAGGGATAAGCATATAAATCAATGGAATAGAACAGAAAATTCACAATGAGTCCCACACAAATACCCCAGGTGAGATGAATTCAACTGAGGGCTTAGTTTTTTCAATAAATGGTGCTGAAGCACTGAACATCGACAAAAAGGGGGGGGTGATCAGTATCACCTTCAATTTCACATCGTATGCCCCCCCCAAAAAATTCTCAGAATCATCGACCTAAATGTAATACATAAAGCTATGAAACACATGGAGATATATGAGTGCTGCAATTCAGTGAACACAAGGACGACCTTCTTAACACATCTGCTCTGTCCCAGATGGCTGAAATTCCACTATTAGAGAGTCATACTTGTGGCTTAGGGGCTCATCCAAAAAATTTCTTTGCGAGAGATAAGATATGATGTCTAAATCATGGGGGTAAATCAGAGTATCAAGAAATCTCCACCTGAGAGCTAAGAGGAGGCTCTAAAAGGAAATAAGATGAAAATGGCACTAAGCACTTGGAGAAGAGAACAGAGTGAAAGTAATTAGAGAGAACACATGATATTCTGACAAGTTCTACCTGCTTGACAATGTACATGTCAGTTCTTCCAAAATTTCTACCTGGTTCAGCATCACTGTTGTTGTTGCTGGCAGTGGTGGTGGTGGTAATGATGGGCTTTCAACCAAACTACAACACGAGCAAACATTTGTATTTGCTATCCACAGACTTACATGCAAAGCAAAAGCATGTGTAGAGAATTGATGTTCCTTTATTAGTACATACAAATCTAGCTCACAACAAATGATTTATATTCCAAACAGAATAACATTATAGAAATTGTATTTACTGTCTAGCTAGTATATCCCCCTTCTGGGTTTATTATATTTTTTACAGGATTTTTTTAATGAACTACTCAAGTAAACACTATTTGGGGACTTGTTCCTGAATATTCTCCTAATAAATAACACTGGGCTTCCAAAGAATGAAAACCAATCAAGAACCTTTAACTCTCAAACTTTATAGAAAAAAAAAAATTCCATCTATGCTAATTCATATGCTTGTCATCTAATCTGAAGGACAGGCACTCTTGTTTCCAAAAGAGGAATAAAAATTTCAAACTTGGGAAGCATGAGCCTGTGATAACTATGGTTGCGGTTATCTGCTCTCCTTTTCCATTTGGGACCTGTTCAGAGAAGTGGCATCAAGTCTCCACAGCTCCCCCTGAGGGTAAGGAGGAGTCATAGCAGCTGAGAGGGCACCATAAGTTTTTCCATTTCACTTTTGAATGCATTCTGAAAACATTTCCCCTGTATGATCACCTGACTAGGCTGCTTAGAGGATATGAGCCTCAAGTTGGTATGAAGTAGCAGAAGATACAAGCAGTCAGGCATCAAACCAGAAGGCAGGGCTTCAACCAATGACTTCCCAGTTCTGACAATACCCTTTCTCTCAGGTAGGCACACAAGTCCATCACAGGCATGAGATGTCATAACCTTTGTGCAGTGTGAACCTCAGGTTGAGACATAATCATTCCCTCACTCAAGTGCAGTTTCCCAGGAAAACTCACAAGCTGGACAATTCTCTCCAGGGCTGACCCTACTCTGAGAAAATGGAGCTCCTGTGAGGTGTCAAAATTAAGCACAGGGTATCTATTGTCTGGCCCCTCTTGTGACCTGGCAACTCACTTAACATTTCCATGCCTCAGTTTCCTCATTTTGAAAATGCTATGAACTCAGTTTCACAAGTCAAAATGCAGGCCTGACCCCAAGTAGACTCTCTTAGCCCAAGCTGGTTATTATGACTTCACGTATTATTACTAGTGTGCACTGACCTCAAGCTAATTTCCCAGCATCTCCTAGTTCTAAAAGTCACATGTTTAAGGAACATGAGATTCTTCATCTGGGACTATTAAAGACCCTGAATGCTGGAACAAGTTCCAGATGTGCAGAGATCTGGGAGGTAGAACCGGTCACTCTACTTCAGTGGGACACCTTGACCCCTTGACCTCTGTGAGATGATAGGTCTCTGCCTTGCAGAAATGCTGTGTGGGTCAAGAGAAACTCATGTGAGAGACCCCACACCTGGTCACAAGCCCTTGGGTCAAATCTAACAACAAAAGCCCAGCTTCCTACTATGGACAGACCCAGGTGGAACAGCACGGGACTGGGACTCAGAGAGCGAAGCATTAAGCCTTCCTTGCCTGTCGTACCCACCACCCACAGGTAGGAAACACCAGCTGAGACACCCTCTCAGTCCAAGCAAAGCAGCTTCCAGCAGGAAAGGGTCCCAATGCTGTGGTTTCATCCTTCTACATGGCAAGAGCAGGCCAAGAAGGGGTGGGCTGATGAAAGCCTCCTCTCTGGGCCCTCCAGGTAAGGAAAGGAGCCCACTCTCTGTCACACTCTGATTATGAGGAGGAAACTTCTTCATAAGCACCATCATACAGACCCTAGAACTACCAATGACTATAGACTCTTCCCCTGAAAAATGATTCTTAAATTTGTCCCTTATCCCATTCATTTCCCACCAATACCCAACCTGGGCTTTTGCACCAAACTTTCAAAGCCACCTGCAGGTCACTTTCCCCCTAAAAGACCCCACAATGTTCAGTTAAGACTCCATTGTGTAGTGGGGCACGGTGGCGTGTGCCTGTAATCCCAGCTATTTGAGAGGCGGAGGCTAGGAATCACTAGAGTCTGCAGATGAGAGACTACCCTGGACAACATAAGCAAGACCTAGTCTGGGCATGGTGGCACGCGCCTGTAATTCCAGCTACCTGGGAGGCTGAGGCTAGGGATCACTTGAGTCAGCAGGTTCAAGACTACCCCAGGCAACATAACAAGACCTAGCGTCAAAAAAAAAAAAAAAAAAGATTCTATCTTGTAGGTTTAGTACAGCTCCTCTCTCCGGTGTGGGTGTCTGCTCAGGCCCTCTCCTCTGTGCCCTACACTTGGGACCTCTCTGCTGACCAGAATGCCCATCTCTCCTTTCCCTGCACTTTCTAATTGTGTTGAGACATAACTGACATGTATCACCATGGCTTGATGCATTCATATATTAAGAAACTCTCCCCTCCTTCTAGGTATTCAGATTCTGCCTGGTCTTCATAATGCAACTGATGATATACTCTCCCAAAAAGATTCTTCAGGATGTTGAGCCCATGCAGTAGTTTTGTTTCACTTTTACTCAAATTTCTCTTCCAAAGACATCACCTTAATGTGTGTTCTGCCAATCTGAATGTGAACAGTTATGGAGCTGTGCAAGGCAGGGCAGCGTGTGCTTCTAGATCACCCCAACGGTTCAAAGGTTCCCCTTCCACACCCCAAGTCAGAAACTCACCTCACTCCATCCACCCACACTTAGTTCAAGTTCTTCCCCTGGGAACACACATTTCCTTGACTCTTCCTACAACCACAGTGTAACTTCACAGATGTCAACACACCCCCATGGTCCTTCCTCACCTCCCTCTGTGCTGCTGGTCTTACTGTTTCTGGCTAAGACCTGCTGAAACTGCAGCTCCTAGAACTAAACCAGAGGCTCCAACCAGAAGCAGGTTGGCCAGCTGGGCTCCAGTTGTTGAACGCTGGCCCTGTCATCCTCACTGAGTCCTCAACTTGTTTTATTTAGGTTATCTTGGCTAGATAAGTTTGCTGAAATGGCCTGGAGTCATGTTATCTCACAGCTTCCAGCCTGCTGGGCAAAGGCAGGCCTATGGCTTATCTGTTGATTCACACGTTGATTTTTGTCCCAAATCAGACATGAGCTACAGATATTCTATGTCTTACAATGGGGTTAAGTCCCAATAAACCTAGTAAAAGTTTTTTTTTCCTCATTTATTTTATTTTTTTTATTATAAAATTTATTCCAGTTGACAATTTAGGCCATTGACATGTACATAAAAATTCCATAAAAGGGATCAGTATGTGGGGGTGGAGGAGGGATAGAGATGGGAGGGAGATGGGAGGGAGATGGGAGGGAGATGGGAGGGAGATGGGAGGGAGTTTACCACCTTCAGGGAGGGAAGGTGGTAAACCTGGTAAAAGTTAAAAAAAAATGTAAGCCAAAACTGCATTGAATACGCCTAACTTACCTTAAATGTACTGAGAACACTTCTATTGGCCCAGTTGGGCAATATCTTCTAAGGCAAAACCTGTTTTATAACGAACTATTGACTACCAGACACAGATGGGCATTTTATAGACATGATGGAAGGCAAATGCACAAAACATGATATCCAGAAACTGACAACTCAGCCCACTGCAGAGTGTGAGTATACGTCTTTGCGTCGGAAAGGCTGACAGGAGCCACAGCCTTTCCACTGCACAGGATCATGGGAAAGTAGCATCCTGAAGACCCCTAGTCCAAGAAAGCTCAAAGCCCAGTTCCTACTGATGCATATTGTGTTTGCACCAGTGTGAAATGAACAATCGTAATAGGCAGGACATGCCTGCCTATTCTTCTTGGCTAAGAGCCTGACTAAAACAGGACCAGAGCAAGCAGGGTCACTTGAGGCATCAGGCAGCAAAGGTGGGAAAGGTAACCCAAAGGGAGCTGGAAACATCCAAGTTCATCAAGTACAACCATTGCTCACAGCACTCTCCCTTAGAATTGAACATTAAAAGTTGGACTAGGGACCCCACAGATGGCCTATTGTTGAAATCTGAGGCTCAAATGACTCCCATTTGAACCAGCATGGTGGGGCTAGTTGGAAATTTAAGAGAGAGTTCCACGAAGTTCTTCCTTCTTGAAAGTCAGTGGTGCCACAAATAAGTGGAAGTCATGCTTGACTTTCTCTACATATTTAAAGGCACCTGGAACCTAATGTCTCCAGCAGAAATTAGCGACTGTCAGTATGTGCACAGACACACTGGCAGAGATGGTGCCATCCTATTTTTCCCCCAGCTCTCCAGAGGCTTATGTTTTTCAGGCTCCTTTGGAGTCAAGTAGAGTCACCTCAACCAGCTTCCACTTCCTCCTCCCTCATCTGGATGCAGAAGCACTGGCAAAGTTCAGAAGCCCTCAAACGGTGGCCATTATGTCCAAGCGTAATACCTGGAGCTGGGGCGGCAGCAGTGGGAACTTGTTAGAAATGTGAGTTCCCAGGTCACCATTGTGGGAGTGAAGCTCAGCGATGCGTTTTGAGTGCTTTTGATACAACTCGCAGTATCACATCACTGCTCCAGAAGATGGCAGGGTCGTAGATAGAAAGCTCTGGGTTCCTAGATGAAGTACAGGGATCAGATTTGCACTGGAGATAGAAGTAAACTTGTGCTGTGTCAGACCCTGTGGGGGTAATTTTGTAAAGCAGGTATTCTACCCCAGTGAGAACACTACCCATCACCAGACTGCAGGTCTAAGTTACTCAGGAAGGCCGTTTCCCACCTGGGGCTGCCCAGAGCTAAAGGCTGGCAGAGCATGCTCTCTGGAGAACAACAATATCTCCCGCAGTGATAGCCTGCACAGGAACCCTTTCTGCCCACTCATTCATTCGTTCACAGTCTGTTGCTATGTTAACAATGGGGGAAAAGGAAGTTACTGCCGGCCAGGATCAGATAGCAGCCAGCTGCCAGTGTTAACACATTTCTGCTGCCTTCCAGCTCTGCGGGCCCCAGCCTCCTGCCCCTCAGGCCAGAACCTGCCTGCTTATCAGTTAACGGTGTGCAGGGCCTGCATCTGGACCCTAACTCGTGGAGCCTGAGTATTAGGCACCCTGTGTCTGCAGTTACTGCAGCCCAGCATAAAGGCTGCAGAACAAGCCAGCCACGGGCTGTTCTGCAAGGCAGTAATGTGCCTCCTTCCATCTGTGACATGAGGCTCTTGCCTTCTGCCCCTTTCTTCCGCGAAGCCTCACTTGTTCCTCAAGGCGCCTCCCATACACTGACTCTCCCACAATTCCACAGACGGCTCCCTTTTCTGGTGTCCTTCATGACCATGATGTTTACCTGCTTTATAAAGTCCTATGTCTCCCTATTAAGATGCAGGGTGGGGCCCTTGTCTGGCACGTGACACTGTACTCCCCCTGCAGAACCAGTGAGCTGAGGTTCAAGAGGCAGAGATACCAGTCCACCTCGCTGAGGGCACACTTTTGCTCCAGACTTTCTCCTCCAAGCAGAGTTTCTCTCTCTCCACTCAGCCCCTGGTTCCGGCCTTGTGACTATTCTGTAATCAACATGTATGCTTCCCCTTGGCTCTGGGAGTTGCCTGGGGTTCCTCTGGTGTTTTGAACTCTCCACCAGAGTCTTTTTCTTCATACTCTATTTTACTCCTTTTGCCTTCGTCCCAGCTAGCAGGGCTGGGGCTCAGCACAGAGCACACCTAACTCTGGAGGTCTCCCATATCTCTTTCTACCTCCCAAAGCAGCACCTTTCTCCCCACAAAATTTTAAAGGCTGTGGTCGACTTAACTTATAACGAGTTTCTAGACAAGGAATGTGTTCCCTCCACACCTCCCTCACGCCAAGGCATGCTGGCTACTCCTGTTAGGCAGGTCTGCTCACTAGGTGATCCAGGCCTGTCTCAGGTGGCCCCTGTTCTCTGTACCTCTCTTGTTTGTAAATCTTTTCTCCCAGCTCCCCAGCTAACCTTCCAATGTCTCCACACAGGGAATAACATGAGGAAATATATACAGACACTTGGAAAAGTGCCTGGTGCATAGGAAACACTCCCCAGGGCTCTTATACTTATTGTGGTCAGTTATTTAAGTCTCACTTTAAAAGTTTACTAAACTCTGAAGAACATGAAAGGTAAGGGGGAGCTCATTCCCACAGAAAAGCATCTGAAAAACTGAATGTCATTTTAAATATGATTCTGAGTGAAGTTCAATCCTTTCAAACCACTCATTGAGGAGCTGAGTGGGATTTGGTTGACTAAGTTGGCAGTGATGACCTGAAATACAGAAGTAATTTAATTAAGAATTAAATGTGTATTCATTTCAATGTTATGGGCTTCTTTATTTTGAAAACTGTGTGTGCATATTCAAATATATATATGTATATATATTTAGCTTACAAATATTTTTCACTAATTTGCACCTAGATGCTACAGAGTATGAGTCTGAAAGAAGCCTTAGGACCTCTCCCCCTTGTGTGGGGATACAAAAAGAGGGTGTCAGGGAAGGTCTCTGAAGAGGCAGCACAAGCAACAGGCATAAACCCCCACACTGTTAGTGTACAAAGCAAAACAAAACAAAACATGTGGCTTCTGTAGCAGAAAAAGCAGAGGAGGGACTGAGGGTGAGCAAACAGTGAGCACAAAGGCTGACCGCATAAAGGTATGTTCAAGAGCAGGAAAGAGTCCAGAGTGGCCACACCACAGAAGATGTGGAAGGAAGCAGCACGAGACATCAGGGCAATTACATCCACTCATGGACTCGGTAAACATTTGTTGTGTTTGTACTGTGTAGTTGGCACTGGGATGCAATGATAAACTTGACAGGTTCCTGCTGTGGGGTAGACCAGCTGCCTGTGCTTACTCCCAGAGATGCCAACTCAGCAAGTCTGAAGGCAAGCCCCACCATAGTGAATATCTGAAAATTCTCCATGCAGTACTGATATACACTTGGGAAATACCCACGTGGATCCTTCTCACTCTAAAGAAGACCTGGATCCCCTCCACAACATGTCTCCTTGAATTTGAATCTGTTTAGAAGGAAGATCTACTACCTCCCACATAAATGCTTTAGAAACTATAAATTGCCCTACAGAACTAAGCTATTGTTATTATTGGTACTGGATATTTGTCATATTTTTTGAAAAAAAATCTGATCTTAGTGTTTTTTCTCAGCACCAAACTTGCACTATGACATCTTTCCACTGCCCAAGGCTGATTCTTGTACCTCCCTCTCTTCCTTTTTGTAGAACTCAGCAAAGTAATGCCTTTGCTGTGAGACTGAGGGCCCCATGACACTATGACCTCTGTCCCCAAGCGCCAGTCTAAGAAAGACTTCGTTTAGGTCCAGGTCACAGCACTAATTCAATGCTCCCTCAGGTGGTCTGTTTGGGCAGGAGAACAACTCTGGCAGCCCCTATTAGACCCAGATGGAGATCCTCTTGGTGCTCAGCTTCTAATATTCAGTTTCCCACCTTATTGCAGACTTTGGGAAGCTCTGGGATTCTCTATGAAAATGATATCATGGATCCCAAGGTTTAGGAACACAAAGTTTCAACTTACTCAAAACAAAACTAAACAGCCCACCTATTGGTCTTCAATGATATTTTTTGAACTCAACTCATTTTGGAACCTGACCTTGCAGCCCAGAGTGTCATGGTCTGGACCTGCCCATATAAGGGCTGGGATATCAGCATGCTCTCAGAGGTCCCAGAGCAACCACCAGACATGAGAGGCTCCCCAGGCCTCTTGGGCTTCTCTCCATTGAGGATCTTGTGCATCAGTGGGGGGCTTTCTCAGCTAGACTCAGAGACATCTGTTCTTCAAGACTGGGCTCTTCTCCCCGGATATCTCCTGCTGTTCCATGCTATGACCCTTTCCCTAAGTCACTAGTTTCCTCTTGCTCCTTCACACCTGGGGCCAGAAGTGTCATCTGGCCAGTCATCAGCTTGTCAAATGCACTCCTATCAGAAGTGCCCACAAGCTACCATCAAAGGCTCTGGAGAGCATCCAAGTCTTACTCTCGCCAAACAGAATGGACCCAGAGAGCAAAGCTCTGATGCTACAGAATGGGATTCCGCTCACTGGCTAGGGGAAGCCAACAAGGGTTTTGCACTTGCGGGAAGCAGGGCTCAGCAGGCACAAGGGTGGTGATAAAGTGGCAGTAGGAACCAAGATTGGGAAGCAGACTGGGTGGTAGGAAGTGCAGAATTAGTGGCTGAAACAAATAAAATATCCTAGGCAAGAAATTCAAGAGTGATCTAAGGAGGTAGAAGAGGCATTAATACAAATATCATGAGAGCGTGGGAAGTCACCTGAAGTGAGGAACAAAGGAAAAGGTGGGGCAGAAGGTGGGAGGTTTGCAGTGTGAACAACTGAGAGGATTCAAAGGGATCCTTGGGTGTGGGGGGAGGGTAACAAGTTCAGTCTAGCTATAATGAAACTCAGATGGCTGAGGTCAGGCCAGCAACATGGCCAACAGCAGCTGGGCCCTTGGCTAACACATTGCTGCCTGAGTGAACCCCCAAGGGCAGTTAGCAGGTCAGAATCCTCAGGACCTGGCACGTAACCCCCCAGCCCCACATCTCTCCTTCTCTCTCCCAAAGGGTGGTCTCCACTCCACTCCACAGTCATGGCCCTCTTGGCCTATGGAGGCACGGAGCCATGACTCACCCTGGGGCCTTGCAGGGTGGAGTCCTGAACAGTGACATCCTTCCCAGGAGAGTAAGATTCTCCACATATTTGAAGTCATTAAAAATGAACTCGAGTTGTGCTAGGGCTACACAGAAACAGAGCATTAAATGGCCTTTTTCCCCCCTTGGACAGCCAACAATAGTTATGGCTCAAGAAAGAGGTTACATTTCTCACAAAAAAAGGATAAGAAATCTTTCTTACGCCTTAACATGGAACGTGCTTAGCTCACCAAATTCCACACGTTAGAAAGTACTGGACCAAAGGCCGGGCACGGTGGCTCGTGCTTGTAAGCTTCAGCCTATGAAGCGGCCGGGGCTAGGGATCGCGGTTCGAGTCCCGCCTGGGGCACGTAGTGAGACCTAGCTCCAAAAAAATAGCTGGGCGTGGTGGCGCACGCCTATAATCCCAGCTACCTGGGAAGCTGAGGCTGGGGATTGCTTGAGTCCGTGGTACCCCGGGCAACTAGAGCCTGCGGTTCCACAGGCAAAAATAGCAAGACCTAGTCTCAAAAAAAAAAAAAAAAAAAGAAAGAAAGTACTGGACCAACTATGCAGCACAAGGTGGCTGGCTAGTCTTACCCCCCCACCCCCATTTCTACACATGCACAGGGAAAGGGGCAGGGGCAGGGGCATGTATGGGGCAAGGGGGTAGTTTAGTTTCAAGCTTTAACCAGTTTTCTGGCTCCATGTTGAAAAGAAAGCAAGTCCTGTTCTAGACAATGGCTCCCTAGCACATTCACTGTGTTGGGCTTGGGGGCTAAACGTGGGAACAGAGACCTGAATTCAAGTGATGCCCTAGTAAGGAGCTTCTCAGAGGATGGTTCTCAAGCAGCAGTCTCCTAAGAACTTGTAAGAAATGCAAATCCTCAGGCTGCCACCCCTCAGGGACCCAGTCAAACACTCTGGAGTAGGGGTCCAACAATGTCTGTTAATTAGTTCTGTGGGGAAATCTGACACACTTGAGAACCATTCCAAGGAAAACAAGAAATTGGGTCTGCACTCAACTGATAGGAAACAAACTGCAGGTATTCCCAATTTCATTCATGAGGTCAACATCATTTTAAATTCAAAGTGAATGGCTCAGCTGATTTTAACATGGTAGTAACAGCACTTTTTGCTTTCATAGAGGAAAA
>PVHY01021978.1:0-23064 GCA_004024945.1 Uropsilus gracilis
AGGGCTTGGCGCTTACTTCAGCCTCTCCCTGATCTGAGTCTTCTTGCCTGAGACCTGCTCTGCCAGGTACTCACTGGCCTGCGGGCACTCCCCCCCCCTCCCCAGCCTTGGCCCCCGGGGGCAGAGTGGCCGGCTGCAGGCACTTTCTTCCTTACCAGGGGTGATCTGCTTAGGCAGACCCAGTCTCCCTGGGCTAGCTGAGCCTTCTCTCCAGTTGTGGTTTTGGGGACTCGCACGGTGGAGAAGAGCGCACCCCGGGAAGGGAAGAGAGTGGATTTTTGCAGTCAGCGCATCAAGTGTGGGTTTCAAGCTTGCTGTTTAGGGTCCTCTCCACGCTGGTACCAGCGCCCCTCCCCCCCTATTTAGACCCGAATTTCTGAGGTGGGGTCCCAGCATCAGTCCTATTTGCCAGATCCGCCAGGTTTTACCACAGGCAGCCTGTCAGTGTGAAGGGAAAGGAAATAGTGTTTGCTGGGCACAGACTTGGGCATTCAACTGCACTAGTGTGTGTGTGTGTGTGTGTGTGAGCGCACGCACGTGCCTGTGTGTAAACACTCCCATGTAGTTCTCACAACGGACCTGTAAGACAGGCTCCTGCAAGTCCTGGCTCAGGGGGGACGTGGCCAAGGTCACTGATGAGAAAATGTTGGCATCTCTCTCGGGGTGCCCCTGGCTCATATCAAGGGGTTCACACCTGGAGCCTGGGGGGGTGGTCTTGGTTTTGGGGTAAATCCAACCTGACTCTTATTTGCACTGTGTCACCCATTCTCTCCACCTCTGCCTGTGTGTATTCCTGGACTTGGGGCTGCCCAGCCTTCCAGATGCAGCCTGGCATTTGCAGTCCAGTGACAGTGAGCTCATCTGCCTTAGCCTGTAGGGCCCAGGCGATGCTTGGGAGGGCCTGGCGTGGCACGCTCAGCAGCAGAGAGGCTCGAGGTAGCTTCCAGGTGAAACCAGCCTACTGGCTGCAGTCTCTTAATTTGTTTTGCTTGGAGCTTCCCGGCCACCGAGATGGGCGTTCTCGTCTCATCAGCACCTTCTCATCAGAGACGCTCAGCGCCATCACCACTGCTCCGGTCTCCAGCCCACTTAGTTCTCCCCGAAGAGGCTTTGTGATGTCAGGCTTCAGGTGCAGAGTCCTGGGCATAGCATCCGCTTCCTTCTGGGCTAACTTCGCACTGTAAAGAACAGACAGACACAAGCCCACGAGGGGTGGGGGGCCTTGCTTACGACGTGGGTAGAACTGTCCAGAGGTTTCCTCTGCAGTTGTCGCAGCGGTCACGTCGGACCAGTATTGACGATTGCAAGTGGTGGCCAGGGGTGGTTGGTGAGCCACGCAGGCAGCATTTGTTTGGTCTGCAAGGTCTTGCTGTGTCTCTCTCGTTTTGAGTGTTAATTTTGCTCAAATTTTAAAATGGTGAAACATTTTAACCTGCAGAAAAGGAAAAAGAGAAAACATCCCAGAATGAAGACTAAAGTAAACTCCAGTATTGCTTCATCCAGACCAGAGCTCCTCACTGGCCCCTGCTGACGCTGGGGGCCAGATCACTCCCTGAGATCTGCCTGTGCAACCTCTCTGGCCTCTTCATACCAGGGGCCAGCACCATCACCACCACCACACACCCCAGGTGTGGAAGTAAACTACATCTCCAGATATTGTCAAGCGCCATGTAGGAGCAGAATCAGCCCCCGATGAGAAGGACTGATCTAGCTTGACCTATTATCATTGTTTTGTCTTATTTCATTTATTGCTTTCTGTCTTGATATGCTCACTTTCTCCCCAGCTCCTCCCCTCCCCTTCCCCTCTCACCTCCCTCCACCCCTTCTTCTTTTTCTTCCCTCCTTTCTGGCTCTCTTCATCCCTCCCTCTCTCCATCCATCCCTCTCTCTCTCTCTCTCTCTCACTTCTCCCTTTCTTCCTTCTGCCTCCCCCCCCTTTTTTTTGGTTGGAGTTACTTACAAATCAGCCACAGACATGACACTTTGTCCCTACATACTTCCTCATCCACCTCCTGAGAACAAGATATTCTCCCACAAACTACAATTCCACTACCACTTCCAAGAAAAGGAACTAAACGTCTGTACTATTATCGAACATCCAATCATGTTCAAAGAGCCCCAGCCAGAGCTAAGATGTCTTTTGGAGCTTGGTTTACTTTTTTTTTTTCAAACCAGTATCCAATCTGGGCTCATTACATCTGGCTATGAAACCCCTTCAGTCTCTAATATGTGTGGTATTTTTAAACCAACTTAGAACCAATCGCCACCAGTGGGGATCTGGAAGGTCTGCACAGAAAGCTAGATTAGAATCCAGATTTCAGCTTTTTTCTTAAGGAATTAATGCGTCTGGCGACACTGACCTGCATTTTCATAAGGTGGCTAATTATTGGTTTCCACTGAGCGGTCACTGCCCCCCTTGGAGGCTCTCAGCTCACACCAGCCAGCACCCCTCAGTTGTGTGACCTGCAGAGAGAGGGAACCAGGTTGATCTGAACAGGCTCAAGGTCTATGACCTGAGACTCAACTCCAGCTTGACCATGAGCTGTGTGACCTTGGGAAAGTTTCTTCACCTCTCTGAGTCTTAGGTTCTTATCTCTCAAACCAGACAATGATGTTCCCTGTTCTGGGCTGGTGTGAGAATTCACTGAGACCAGGCTTGGAAGCTCTTAGCACAGAGTCTATTTATGGTCACTGCCTGTTGCCCTTGAGCATCATCCTCTTGACCCACTGAAGAGGCCGGTGCTGGTCTGGATTCCCAGCCCTCGTTCTGCCGCGTCTGGGTGCTGCTGGAAATCATCCCTGGTTTCACGATTTTGCATAAGCTCATGAGTAAATTCTTACTGAATTTGCTGTCCCTGCCAGTGGGGGAGCCTAGGACAGCCTGCCTGTCCTAGAGGCATAGACGGCTTCTAGAAGGAGGAACAGGCTCCTGCTGATTAGAGGAACTTAACTTCAAGCTCAGACAGTCTCAGGCCAGAGCACGAGTCCTTGACCACGAGGCCACCCTTCCTCTGAGCACCAGCATGCAGGACTTCCGCCTCAGATCGCAGGAAGCACTTCTGTCCTGCAAATGCGCTGGAAGCACCGGGCCTGTTTGAAAGCCACTGCAAGATCAAGACTAAGCTTGTTCTGTGCACCCGCCCCTGCAGGCGAACCCTCCTGGCCAAGGCATTGGTGTGGAGTGACCTTGGGGGCAGCCGTCGCGTTTGAAGCACCCTGCACTGGAAGTCAGTAGGGAGCACATGTCATCATTTGCCCACCTTCAAATAGATTCTGAAATCCAAGTGACAAATCGCAAAGCACAGGACCTTGTCCTGTGTGGCTTGCCAGTACACTTCAGAAGCTCTGCGAAGAAATGGCATCCAGTGACAAGCGGCCCTTGCCTTTCTGATCATCCTCTGCCCTCCCCCCTCTGCCTACACCTGCACCAGCTTGTGATGTGGGCTGGCTCCCCAGCCTGGAGAAGCCCTGGCATGTTTACAGAGCCATGGAAAAGCCTCCACATTATCTTTCTTTTTTTTTTATTTTTATTTTTATTTTTTTTCACATTATCTTTCCTTGCAACCTGTCTTCCCTCATCTCTGGGCGCCGAGTTCTGCTATTTCTACTCTAATGGGACATAAGACAATGTATCCATTTCACTTGTACAGTTCCATGAACCTTGACAAATGTCTACACCTGTTCTAACTACCGCTCCTGAAAGTGCCTGCATGCCCCTTGGCCTTGCGTTCTTGGAAAAATAAATGATGTTTCTGGTGCAATCAAAAATGCGGAGACATTCTCTTCAGGTGTTTAAATGTCAGAACATAGACAAGGGGTGGGGGGCTGAGACTTGGGGGTCCCGGAGGCTTTGAGACAGATGCTAGCACCCTGAGACCTGTCACAAATGCTGGGGTGTTTTATTTGCTCACTCATGGGGAGGGGAAGGGCTGCAGTGTTTTCTTTTTGTTCCTCCACTGTACCCAGCTTGTCACCACCGTGGGGTGGTTGTGTTGGTTTTGCTTAAATTCTCTTCCATTGGACTCCACGTGTCCAGGTCATCATTTGGGGCTTGACTCAAATGTCCCTCCTGAGAAGCCACCCCTGATCACCCAGGCTTAGCTCCCCCCCAGCCCTGCCCCTCCAGCCCATCACTTAGTGTTACTTGCTTCATTTCCCATCATGATCTAAAATTTACTTGCTAATGTGTTGGCTTGTTTTATTACCTGTGTCTTCTTCCTGCTCACGGACAGAGGTGTGGGGGTACGTGCACCCTCCTGCTGCTGTACCCTGCATGCCTGGCACTGGATCTGGCACCAGAGTTCTGGCTTCTGACATCCTTTTACATGACCAGATAGTGCACCTCATTTACTCACTGATTCACTTATTCATCCAGTAGGTATTTATTGAGTGAGTGCCTATGGTATACTGTGGTCTGTGCAGAGAGGTACGAGAGAGCAGTGTATAATCTTTACTCTCAAAAATGGAAATCTGTCACATAATTGTTGTGAACTGGGTTAAGGAAAGGTTTGGCTTCTTCAATAAGGTAATGTATTAGAGTTCTTCCAGGAAACGGAACCAACAGAATCTACCTTTCTGTTACCTATTCCCATCTGTTTATCTAGCTGCCTGCCTATCTGTCTATCTACCTATCTTCTAGGTATCTATAGATCTACATAGCTGTCTACATATCAATCAATTTGTCAATCAATCATAGATATAGATATACAGATAATAGTGTAGATGTTGATATAAATTATTACAGAAGCTGGCAAGTCCAAAATCTGTAGAGTTGATGTCCCACTTTGAGCCAGTGGCCAGCAGGAAAATAAGGAAGAGCAGACATCCTAGATTGAAGGGCATCAGATAGGAAAATTCTTTCTTGCCAGGGAAAGGTCAACTTTTTGACCTGTTCAGGCCTTCAACTGATTAGATGTGGCCCACCACCTATGAAAGGCACTCTGCTTTATTCAGTCTGTCCATTTAAATGTTATTCTCATCCAAAAAGCACCACCACACACATGCAGAATAATGTCTGATTAAATAGCCAGACACCCCATGGCTCAGTCAAGTTGACACATAAATTAATTCTCGCAGCACCTTGAGGATCTTGCTTTTTTTGCGTGTAGTCTGTGGGTAAACAGCAACTCCATTACCTGGGAGTTGAGCAGCACCTCCTGACTTACTGAAATGGAATCTGCACTTTAGCAAAACCCTAGGTCAGATGATGCACATTGAAGTTTGAGAAGCACCCAGCTCTGTGCCACAAATAACTCCTTGGGCATTTGTTTGGCTTCTGGCACAAAACTGGGTCCTCCCACTCCCACCTCCTAATTCATTGCTTTTTTTGACACATGTCTGTTTGTAACATGTTTTTACAATTCCCAATATATATGCATTTATTAATAAGTAGACGCACCCATCCACGAGCAATTGCTTGGTACATTATTAAGTGCACAGAAGAACAGAAATTTTAAATTGACTTGAAGATGAAAAATAATACTTTTACATTTGTCACTAATCATGATGACTTAGAGTCATTAGCTGATATCTCAAAACATGATGTACATTGAGGATGAAGTTCACCAGTAATAAATCCTTATTTTGAATATCCCTTGTGAGAGTTATGATTTTTTTTTTCTGAGTTCATTTGGAATAAACTATAGTTACTGTAACATCTGAGAAGCTGTTTTCAGGAAGAGAGATTCAACTCTGTAGCTCCTGTGTTTGCTTTTCAGTATTTTCTTCTGCAGTTTTGCTAAGAAGGATATTTCTAAGCCATAGATCTGCTAGGTGGTGGTTTGTTAAAACTAGATGATTTAATCTGCATTTTCCTTTCAGGGGGCCATGCACTGTGAAACTTCATTTTAGGCCATGCACCCCGATGTGCATTGGGTGCAACTGCCAGTGACCCCTTTGGTATGATGCTCCTGGTATGTTTCATCTCACCATGTGATGTGGGCGCTCCGAGTGAGAGCTCTGCATCAGTACACATACTGAATCCATTTCCCATTTCTTAAGTTGAAACAACATTGGTTTATAACATTATATAGATTGTAGGTTTTCATCATTCAAAACCAACATCTGTTTGTATGACATTATGCTCATCACCAAAAATCTTTGTTTCCATCCATTACCATACAATTGACCCCTACCACCCAATGAACCCTCCCTGCTCCCCCCTCCCCTTCTGGCAACCAGTCCCTTGCTCTTGCAGTGTAAGAATGACTTTTATATGAAAGACAAGAAACAACAAATGTTGGTGAGGAGCCGGAGGAAAAGGAACCGTTATACTGAGGTAAAGTGGAAAACCAGTATGGAGATTCCTCCAAGAATTAGGAATAGAATGATCATAGGGTCCAGTTATATAACTGCTGAGTATTTATCCCAGGAGCAAGAAAACTCTTAATTCTAAGAGATACATGAACCCAATGTTCATTGCAGCATTACTCATAGTTATTCACGTTTTTTTTAAAAAATATTATTTATTTTGTTCTTTAGATCACAACCTCTGTAAGTGTTTTTTTGGGATTCCTCCCCCTCCCTCCTCCCTCTGGTGCCCCTTCCATTCTCTCAAACCCCGCTCTTTGTTGTTTACTAGTTGTGAGTTTCTCACTTTTAATGACTAAAGCCCATAAGCAGAAGTGCTCATCTTTTCTCCCCCCCATGCATATCATTTAAGTGGTCCCTGGGGTGAGGGAGCCACACCTGGAAGACTTGCCCAGGTAATGTAGGTCTCTAGCATCCCATCTCCACAGCAGGCTCCGAAGGCCTGCTTTGGGAAAAATGCTTCTTGGCTTTTGGGCTGAGTTCTCATGAATTCGGGCCCTCAGGGGGAAGTCCAGGGGATCTGCAGGTGGCAGTGCCCACCAAAGTTCATGGCAACTATCCTGATGATTTATTTACACCCCATGTGTTTGGAAGTCTGAGTATTTTGGAGCTTGGGGGGACCTCAGGGAGTCTGCTGCATTCTTGATCAAAAAATGCATCCCCCCAAATTGCCATTCAATTCCGGAAGGTATGAGATTCCTGAAGATAAGAAGTTGCTTAAAAGTGAGAAAGGAAAATGAGTTTGGGAGGCCTTTGCTCTTGGCTTCAAGAGCTCCTTCATGCAGCCCCTGAGAATTTCAGTACCTGCTGATGATAGGGGGGGGTGTTGAACAATGGTTTCAGAGAGACTCTGGTTTGTATCTCAGTTCCTCCCCAATTAGCTCAGGTAATTAGAGCATCTTTTGTTCTGTCAGTGGGTCTGATAACCCACAGCTGGAGTGGGACTCTTCTTGTTGGCCACAGTTCAGCTTTTATTTTATTTTGTTTTATTTTTTGCCTTGCTATGTTGCCCAGGGAAAAGCCCGATCCATTGGGATCAGATCTGAGTAGTCCTGATCCGGATCTGGGATTCCATGGACTCAAGCGACCCCCAGTCTCAGTCTCTCGGGTAGCTGGGATTACATGTGCGCACCACCACACCCAGCTATTTTTTGAGACTAGGTCTCGCTATGCTGCCCATGGATCTCGAACCCATGGACTCAAGCAATTCCTAGCCTTGACCTCCCTTCCTAGGCTGGGATTAAAGGTTTTCACCACCGTGCCTGGCCAGTTCAGCTTTCTTAACCACCTTGCTGGACCCTCAGGTATCCAAACTCTTTCCTGCCTCAGGACCTTTGCACCTACTTCTCCCTCTGGCTGGACTATTCCTTCTATGCTTTCTTGGGACAAGCTTCTCCCCACTCAGAGTTCAACTCAAATGTCAGCTCCTCAGGAAGATTTTCTTGTTCAACTCTCCCTGGGTATTTAGAATTTTTAAAAAAGCACGCAACTCTGTGATGTTTAGTATTTCACAGAATTGAGCAACCACCATGACTATCTAATTCCTGAACAGTTTTTTATCATCTTAAGAAGAAGCCCCTCATTCCATTCACCAGTAGTTGCTTCCCATTTCCCCTCCCACACTCCCAACTCCTTGCAACCATCGATCTACTTTCTCTCACTATAGATTGCAGCTTTTGAACACTTCAGATAATGAAATCATGTATTTGATGACTTTTTGTGTCTGATTTCTTTCATTTCACGTCATGTCTACGAGTTTCATTCATATCGTAGCAGGTGTCAGTACTTTGTCTCTTTTTATGGCTGAGTAATATTCCCTCCCATTGAATACATGTTGTTTATCCTTTCACTGTTGATTGAGTTGTTTCCAATATGGGGCTCTTGGGAATGATCCTGCTATGCTCCAGTCTCCACCGTTACTCTTTTATTTATGTTTGTAGCTCTTGTCTAATTAACATGTGTATTTTTATCCTCTCCTATAGACTAATAGAAGCTCCAGTTCTGAAAGAGTTAATGAATTTTGTTTCCATGGGCCCCAAATGGGAAGCGGTTGCAGTTCCCATGATTCCTTCTCTAAGATTAAATCAGTCTTTCTAGGGAAAGGTGAGGCTAGAAAGATGAAGAGCAATGTTTTTTTGTACACTAAAAAAAAAAAAAAAGCCCTCATTCTGAATTTCATTAACGCTGTGTTAACATCGTGACCAAAATTAATTTTAGACTATATTTTACCTCCAGGACGTGGCATGTGAGAACACGTGGTTCACTCTTGGGATGGACCCTGCTAGTCTGTAGTGACTATGTCTGTCTGGTGCCCTGTGCTGCTTTGAGAAGTGCCTGGTCCTTAGTAGGCAGCAAGTGTTTGTTGATTGACTGAGTGACTGGAAGCTGCTGTGATACTCTTGCCTCTTAGACTCACTCCTGTTCTCTAATTCCTGTGATTCTTGCTCTGCTGACCTGTGTCTCATACCTGATGCTGCTCACCACCTGGCTCCTGTCTCAGTGTACCATTGCCCACAGCACCTGATCTCCCTAGTTCAGGCCACTATGACTGTAATACAGTCTCAAGCTCAGTGGGTTTCCTGTGAGATCCTGAATTGCTGGGGTCAACCCTGGAGTGGCAGTTTGAGCTGATCTATCCATTGAGTATAGGCAGAGTTAGTATAGGTGGAGTTGAAAATTTCATTTTAGCAAGTTCCCAGGTGCTGCTGGGGCACTGAGGACCCTTTGAAAATCACCACTGCAGTGGGGGAAATTCTAGCAGAGAGGCTTGAGATTCAAAGGGGGGTGTATATGGGCCTTCCCCAAGCAGCACCTCTTCCTTCTGTCATCTTTCATGGGCACTCAGAGGGCTCAGGTCAGGTCGGATTCATTCTAGAACATGCCAGTATCTCTTGTAGGCCTGTTCCCTGGAGAAACTCTCCCTGGTCCAAGAAGAAGCCTGCATGAGGATGTTCATGGCAGTGTTGCTTACAGAGGCCATGAACTGGTAGTCATATAGGTGTCTGTGACTAGGGAAATAGACAAGCAGGGCTGACTGTCAAGGTTCACAGTGAGCCAGCTGGATGCCGGTAGCTGACATCCGCTCTGATTTGTTGTTGCACCTGGAGACCATCATCCCTGTAGACAAGGGTAATGTGATGGCAGAATATGTTGGAATATTCTTCAGTCATTGCAGATATGAAGAGGTAGCATTCTGCAACATGGCCAGCTTTTACCTTGTGAGAATTGCAATGAAATAAGGTTTATGGTAAAAACACCGCTTCTGTCAAAGACACCACACACATGTGCACACACACCTACAATAGCATATATCGTTCAAGGGCAATCACATATGTAACTGGACACATGGTGGGAGGGTAGGTCTCACCCTAGATGGGGACCACTTAGTTTCCCACCAAAGTCTACATACACCTGCCAAGGCCACTGTCATGAGGTGGGTTGTGTGCCCTTCGGTTGGTCTGTTGAGGCGCTAACTCCCATGGCCCTTACAATGTGACCTTATTTGTAAATAAAGTGGTTGCAGGTGTGGTTATCTAGGATGTGGCACTGCAGGAAGGCGGTCCTTGATGCATTCTCACTGGTATCTTTATAAGAGATGCCCTTGGAGACAGACACACACAGAGGGCTGTGAGGTGACAGAGGCAGGGGTTGGAGCCATGAAGCTTTCAGCCAGCATGTCCCAAAGACTTGCAGCAATCCCAGAAGCTAGGCAGAGAAAAGGAAGGGGTTTCCTACAGGTCAAAGGGAACCCAGCACTGCTAACTTCTTCATATCAGATTTCTAGCCTCCAGAGTCATGAGATAATGAATGTTGTGTTAAGCCACCCAGTATGTGTGCTTTGTTATAGCAGCCTGTGGAAACCGATACAGCCATATTGCCCTTCTCAGCTGGTTCCCTAAATAAGGAAAATAGCCATGATATTGATGGCAACCTTGGGTGTGTGCCAAGGGGACCGAACGTGCTGATAAACGGAATGGGCCAGAGACTGAAACACCAATGGTGCCTGGGTCCATGCTTTCTCACCATCCCCAGCGATTGATAAGAAGGATAGCAGCCTGAGGTGTGGACAGAATCCATCACAACTATGGGAGACGCAGTACACGTGTGCAGGAGGCAGGGTCATGAATACAGAACCCCTGCACTCCCACTTGCTGGCAGTGTGACCTAGAACAGGTTAATTCACCTCTCTGAGCCTTTATTTGCTCATCTGCAAAGAAGGGGTGATAGTCTTCAAAAGGTATTTAGATGCTGCTTAGCTGAATCAGGGTCTGCTGTGTGATTCGTGCATGGCCAGTGGGAGGTATGCAGCATGGCTGTTGCTACTCATGTGGGCCATTGCTGTGTATAAAGTGTCGATGTGTCATGGGAGATAAAGAGAGGGCTTCTTCTATGGGGTGCAGACATACTAGGCAAATTCATCAGACATACTAGGCAAAATCCTCTCACAGCACCTGAGGTAGGTAATCCCACTTCCACACAGCCGTTGTGAGAGCCTGTGGACCGTGATGGATTCCCCACCTAACTTCTCAGTCCAGTGGTCTTATTGGTTTATGCCCATTCCTCCACCACCTTCCCTCTCCCCCCAGCTGGAATGGTGGCTCCATAGAGTATGGGGTATTGTCTTCTGCCACAAGCACGATGCTGAGTGCACAGTTGGTGCTAATCATAGTGTTTTGAATGAACAGGTTGAAATTCTTTCTCCTTTCAGGGCCCTTGCGGATGTCATGAGGCCACAGGGCCACTGCAACACTGACCACATGGAGAGAGACCTCAACATTGTGGTCCATGTCCAGCATTATGAGAACATGGACACCAGAACCCCCATAAATAATCTTCGTAAGTACAGCCACGTGGTACATTTTTAGTCCTGCGTGGCCACCCATGTGATCCAGCATTCATGGTGTGTCTGGGTTTCTTGAGGTTCTCCTGGTGAGGGTTCTGATTCATCCCTCCCGGTCACAACTGGGTTTGGCGTCAGTGGATGCTGTTGGGGTCTCTTGTTTGGTTTCTCTATGAGGGAGGGATTCCCTGTTGGGTCCTCATGGTTGACTCTGGTGCTAATAGATCACTTGGCTGATTTATCTTGGTCAATCTATTAACTGCTGGTCTTCTTGATCATTTGTCATGGTTGGGTACTTAATTAAATAGTGGGTTAGTCATTTTACTTTAGGTAATTTACAAGCCAATAATCCATTTCATTGATACCTCTTGATTGGACGATCTGTTGAGTGATGAGCTCATTGGTCTGCCTCCTGAGGTAGACCAGTTGTAGTATTTTAGATTTCATGCTGGTTTTAATAGACACTGGTTCTGTTGAGTTAGATTTAATTTTTAAAAGGTAGAGTTTATAAATATAATCCACAAGTTGTGTGTGTGTATGTTGAGTAGTGGTTGGGTTGTTTTGGGGTGTGTATGTGTCATTCAACAGTAGCAAATCTGTTCCACTGCTCTGCTAGCAAGGAAAATTGCTGAATCAGCGGTTGTGTTTCACTAGGCATGCTTCAGCTGATTATCACACTTGGAGATCTAGGTTTGCACCCAAAGATTGTCTTTCCTTTCAAAGGTCTGTCTAGGCAACATACATTATGGAGCTGATGCACTGCTTAATGAGAGTTGGAAAACACATGATTGTTTAGTTTTTGACAGTAGTGTACTACCATGGTTATTCCCAGCAATTATGTTTTCAAGTAACCCCCACATTAAAGTAATGTGGAGGGCTTGGTTTGAAATAACAAAAGCCAAACAATTTAAAAGATGCATTTAGTTGTGGCTGCAGGTTCTTGAAAACAGAAACAGTTCTAGTGCTTGTACCATTTACAGTCTGGGCTGCCTTTGCTGAAACGGCAGTGTCTTACTTGCTGACTCATCGTTTCGAACTGTTGAATTGCAGGCATTTATACTTGATGGGTAGAGGAATAAACCTGTGAAACTTGACATAGTTTCTCTAATTCAGCATGGGGCTATGTTTTTCCAACTTTTGAAATGCTGTCATGTGTTTGCAAAGCCCGTGTTGACACAGTTTGCAAACGGGCTACTAAATAGCATGTCATCGGTTTCTTTGTATTAAACAATTTGACTTTTTTTATGAACAGGATCATAAAAAGATATGAGAAATAACCACATTTTCAAGCAAAGTAGAGCAGCAATTGGAAGTTTTATGACCAAATCTCATAGCCCCAGGAGGTAAGGGGAAATTATACCAACACTGACATGGCAATTGCTGTATCCAATTCTGGCTTGGGTGCAAATGAGCACATTTTCTTCCAGATGGCACGGGAAATAAGTTGGATCTAGAAGTATGTGCGCCCCGAGCCTCATAAGAGCATGGACGTGGTCACGACGTAGAGAAAGCTCAAACGGTATTGAGTCCCAGCTTTTACAAGGTGACTGTTAGCAAGTTTCTCATTGGAAATTTCAAACTTTAGGATGGTTTTTTTATGTCAGCACTCAAATAGATTAACACTCAAGTCCGCCAAGTTTCCTCAGCCCATCAGGCAAATGGCAGAGAACATGAATGCCTCTTGTTTTGTAAGGATCTATTACTTAAAGTCATATTGAAAACACATTACAGCTTAGTCCACACATGGTGTCATTTAGAAGTCTGCTCAGCAGGCTAATTTATGAAGTATTTATGAATCTTGTTTTTAATCTATTTTTGTGCCTCAGTAATCAGTGACTTTTTATGCCCAGGAAACATGTGTCTTGTAATATTCTACTGGATGGTATCACACCTGAATCTGCTTGCAAAATAGATGGAAAGTTCCTGATGTAATGTCATAAATACTGAATTCTTTTATGAAGTACAAAGAGTATTCATATCATAGAATCCTGTTAGGTTGATCTAATCTTTATTTTCTACCATTCTTGAGAATATCTAGAAAAAAGAATCAGGTAGCCTGTTAGATTGACATGAATAAATTTATACAAATAAATTTAACTTTTAGAACTAATTTCATAGGTGATAGTCTCATATATTTCCTTGTAATGACTTATCTACCTTATCTACCTGTAATGACTTATCTACTTATTTACAGGAGCTATTTGTATATATGATAGGCACAGGGAAAACTGCATGGTTAGAGGAAGGAGTGACTTGAGAAGATAGGACTAGATGATTGATAGGGATCAGTTTCTAGACATTCAAGAAGTCACACAGTCACCACAGTCCACTTTGACTAATAGAGAACTAATAGAGAAGCAGTTCAGTCTGGTAGGAGCCAGAATTAGAATGCCCTATTATGTATAAAACCCTTCCTTGGTCACTATGTAAGTTCCAGAGGTCCACTATTACAAAGGATGCAAAGAAAGAGCTACAGTTTGCTGAGCTATTTTCATATTTCCTTCACTAAACATCCACGTCAGACTTATCTGGAAGACCTAACTTAAATGTCATCTTTTCCCTCTATTCAATGATCCACTGGACATTGCTTGAAGAGAAAAATCATTTCCATCTATTTCTCTCTCCTCTTCTTACTACTAATTCTAGATCACATTCTGAGCTTCCTCTCATGCTTTTGTCAAATGCTATGAGACTCAAAGGTCACTGTGGACATCTGGATGCTTGGAAGTGGGGGAGTGGAGCAAGATTAAGGTGGAGGCAACAAGGGGGGAGAAAGCTTTGATGCAGGGGATGTTTCTGCCAACCGTTTGATATAATTTCATACTGTTGATGCCTCTGTGATGTGCTGGATTTGTCTTTTTATCTGGAGATGGATTTTTCTCTAGCTGAGGCTGTTCATGTTCTTTCCAGGCATCCAGTGATATTGCCTAAAAATATTTAGTCTGATAATCAGAAGGGCCTCGACCTCTTTGATTAACAGGATGTAGATTCAGATGAGATAGTGATTTTTCTACAAATGCTCCTTAGCTCCTGTATAATTATCGTTTGCTTTTGAAGGCACATTTTGTCCTCAAGTGCTATGAATGTACACTGTCTCCCCCCAGCTTCCCTGCTTGCTATTGATGCCCCCACCCCTTTGGGAAGTTCAGGGTACATACAGGCTCCCTTTAGCCTTAGAATGAGGAGCTGTGAATCCAAGGATACAACTGGATCAATATTTCCCAAGTCGTTCATGTTAACAGCACACTTCTTTTTTTAAATACAGTTTTAATTTGGGAATAATTTTATATTTACTGAAAAGTTGCAAAGATAGTACACAGAGTTCTGTATACTTCTCACCCACTTTCCCCTCATGCTAGCATTTTACATTACTATGCTCCACCTGTCAAAACTAAGAACTCAACATTAGTACATTATTTTTAGCCAACTATAGATACGGTTTGAATTGCACTAGTTTCTTCACTCACATCCTTTCTCTGCTCCAGGATCCAATCCAGGAAGCTACATTGTTTTTAGCACAGAAAACTTGGGAGTAGAGTTTTGGTTGTGCAATATTGTTTAATGATGTGGTAAAGACTGAAAACAACACTAAATAAGTTAGTAGCTTTTATCAAGCCTTTATCACCACCATAGGAGAAGCGTCTCCCAGCATCTATAAAAATGTCCACATAAAATGATTCACCTGGTCACTGTGGGAATTTAACCAGAGTCTTTGCTGATGAGAAAGTAACTTCATGTTCCATACAAATGTGTCCTCTTCGGAACTGGGTTGATGGGATCCACTTTAGTATGAGCTTGCTCTGAACAAGTGAGCTCTCTCCCAGAGCTCTTTATGTCCCAGGACACAGCACCCATCCTATCCCATTCTCACCCTGCCCCTCTATCTCTGGGGCTTTTCCCAAGTGGATGACATAGACCCAGATGAAGGCAGAGGCCTAGCTTAGTTTCTGAAGAAGTTCTACAGCTCATAGTTGGGCCAAATGGATTTCTATTCATGTGTGCATATTTCCCAAGGTACTGACAGACAGCTAAGCTCTCCCCTCAACCACTAGGGCTTGCCAAAAGAGGATGTTTCACACTTGACTTTTGTTGAAGAAACTGGTAGAGATATTTCCACAGATTTTGAAAAATTGGGGGAAATTTCCTAACCAGGGCAGACAAAGAAGTAACTATACATAGGAATATTTAAGAATAAAAAAGTATTTGTAAGACAGTGTGGTATTACTAACACCATAGAGACAGCATTCTACCCCTCTCCATACCACACAGTGATTCCTCAAGACCTTATTATTGTTGTCCCCAGCTTGATGGAGGGGATGCTGAGCGGCTCAGAGAGGCAAAGTGGCTTGTGTGAGTTCATCCAACTGGGATGTCAGTAGGGCCATATAGTCTCCAAAGGCTCCGTTTCCACCCACACTGTCCAGTGGTGCTTGTGTTGACAAAAGGGACAAATCTTCCCCAGGAGCAGAAGTTATCGAAGGATCTGCTGAGTGAAACGAAAGATGACTTGGTGAGCTGGGAATGGAGCTGTTTCCAAAATACCTGCTACTGTGCCATGTCGTGATGAGCCCTCCCTCTTGGGGTATAAGAGCCCATGTTAACTGAGCAATTACTACATGCCAGGCATTACAGGAAATGCTTCCAGTGTATTAGCTCCTTGCAGACCCAATGCAATCCTCAAGCAGCCTGGTTCCTTGCTGGGTCTTTGCTTTCGGGTTCCTGCTGGGGATTCCCTTGCTCCCATCCTACCTCTAGGGCCACCTCATTGGAGAGGACTCCCTCTAGAACCCCAGGTCACCCACTGCTTCCCACTATTTCCTTCATACACTTTGTTCTCTCTGAATGTCCTCTCCATTATATGTGCATCTTCCGTACAGTGTAAACTCTGTGACAGCGAACACTCTGTGTTGTCACAGCTGTGCCCCCCATGGCAGGAACTAGGCTGGCTGGTGGCAGCGGCTCTATAAATTTTTGTCCAATGAATGAAGGCGCTTCTGGAAGTGGTATCATTATTCTTGTTTTACGGAGGAGAAAGCTGAGACACATGGAAATGAAGGAACTCATCTAACGCAATGACTGAGATTTACTTTAAAAATCACCAGGAGAATATGATGTTGTTGGGGGTGGTTGATAAAACCAGCTGGGGAAGGTCTTGTTATTGCAGGTGAATGACCAGACACATGGGCTGGTTATCTTGATGGATATTTGAAAATACCAGTGATAAAATGAAAACAAAGGAACTTAATTATGGTGTCATAATTACGATGTAGAGGATCTAGAGTTCAAGTCTGGGTATGTTTGATCCTTTAGCTTGAACTTCATCTTCTAGGTTATCCTCTGGAATCATCCAGACTCAGGAATGGTGGGAATCAGGACCCCCTCAGGTATCTTCATAGGTAGAATGCTCAAACAGCACAATCTCTCTCTCCTTGAGGGGCCTGATTACTGTGTCTTCTGGTTTATACTATTAAATATAGCAGCACAGTAATCTGAATCTATATCTATCTATATACTCATTCTTATATCGAATATAATGGGTTTTAATGTGGCCTGGCCTCTGCATCAGCTGTCTGATCCCAGTTCCATCTATTGGGTGCAGTAGAGAGTATCTTAAGGCTTCTTCTTAGGACTGTAGTCAAGGTAGGTTCTCTAGGAAGGCCCAAGAAGCAGGAGAAGCAGTTAGAGATAGTGGGTTTACGTTTCCTTGGGGAGAAGAGGACAGGGATGGCATTGCTTTTTCACCCCTGTGTCTCTGGGCAAGTTGCACAGCATTCAAACAGTGTTTGTCGCATGAATGAATGCACGATTGAATGAATGAATCTGTATCACAAGCTCCATGAGAACCCCAAGGAAACCTATGAGCAGGGTGCTTGGAAATTTGAGGTTTGAGGGAATGTGGCTCATTTCTTATGAATGAGTCTTTAGCTCTCTTTTATGAAGCAACATTCTTGTTCCTGAAATCTAGACCTCCTCTCTGCAGCTCAGCAAGTTATGTCTAGTTCGAGCTGCAGATCTATGACTGTAATGGCTTTGATGTGAACTTGGTACATTATGAAGTTAGTCAGAGTTAGGGGGTGGATCTCTATGGGACCAGCTGAAAACATTTGCAGGTTTAGTGGAGTGGCCTGAATTGACTTTTTGCAGCTTCAGATCAAGAGCCCTGGTTTTCTTGGAGTACTCAGGGCTGTGGATAAGTTCCTGACAACTGAATGGTATTTACTAACCTTGTCCAGTATGTCTTTGAGTTAGTACAATGAGGGAGATGGCTGTATGACCTTGGGAGGTAGCCATACCTGTACTAAATGTTTGCTCTGCCACCTCCTAGTCTTTCCCAAGACTTTCCTAGTCTTGGGAAAATTCATTCAGTTCTTGGGACCCCAGTTCCGCATTCTACAAATGCAGTGAAATATTACCTACTTTATAAGACTCTTGTGAGAATTAAATAAATGAACACATATAAAGAATTTAGCATAATGCCTGGCAACATAAATGTAGGTTGTTACTATTATTATTTGTGGAGTGAATGAATATTAGTGTGAAAATGATCTTTGAGTTTGCTAGGAGACAAGGATGCATATTGTCAGCAAGGCTTCAACATGCAGTTGTCTTCACAGGGCAAATTGTTTTACTCTGTGTGCCAGTTGAAAACACAACTTGTGTGTGCCTGTGCATGTGTGTGTGTGTATGTGTTACTACTAGTGTTTCTGATGCAAATGAGAACTGAAGAATCTGTCAATTCCTTCCCAAGGAAATAGCTTAGATGGAGCAGCTGCCCCATTCTTAGCCATTTGTTCTCGTCTTATGTTGTTCTTCTATTCCCATTAAAACACATGAGCTTATTCAGTTAGGAATAGTGATTTTAATATTTTATTTACACTGGCAGGCCAGGCCAATAGGAATATGTATGGTGCCAAACATGTCTTGTATTTCCACCCAGAAAGTGAGATTGTGTGTGTGTGTGTGTGTGTGTGTGTGCAAGCACATGGACCTGCAGGAAACAGAGAAACAGAGCCCTTCAAAGAAAAATAAAATCACCACTTTCTAAAAGTCATCTTTTGGGCTGTTTTCAAAAATTGCTGCTAATGCTGGCCACATGGCATTGCCTAATTAGATTTGCGTTGCTTTTCCAAAGTGCTTGCAACCAGCTGTAGGACTATTTGTAAAGAAAGTCTAAGTACTCATCACAATGTCTGGTTTAGTTTAAAAGATGCCAAGTTCTGTTCCTTCCATGAGACAGAAGGTCTGTCCTTGGGCAAAGTTATCTACATACTGGGATTCAATGATGCAACATTCCTACCATGGGATTGACACTTAGTGTGGCTAAAGAGAGTCATAAATAAAACAGAATGTTTATTCTGCACCTACCATATGTGACCATTTTGCTTCTTAAAATTCCATGAAGGAATGGAAGTTGGCATCGCACCACCTGCATATCACAGGTGAGGAGGCTGTAGCTTAAATAACTTGGCTGTAGTTTAAGCAACTTGTTCAAAGGCATTGAGATATTTAGTGAGGTGTTCAGATTGTGTGACTTTCAGCCTTTTCCACTCTTCATGACCTTTCCCAAGGACTCCACTAAATAATGTATCTGATCAAGTCTCCTCTTTCTTCTCTGTCGATTCCTGCTAAGGATCACTGTATTATATTAGCTACCTCTTGGAAAATGGATCAGCTGATCTGAAAATCACCCTTTCTGTCCTGGAGAACTTAGATTTTAGCCAATTGTTTGCTCTCCTGTCAGTATTTTTATTTAATCCATCAACAGTCAATTGACATGAATTAAAATATTGCTGTGTGTCAGATGATGTGCTAGGGATTGGAGGTATGACAGTGAAAGGGACAGAATGGAAAATACCACCTGGGAGTTTGTGATAATGGGGCAACGGAAGAGTGGATTGATGATTGCAAAGCAGCATGATAGGAGTAAGAACAGCATGTGATGGGAGCCTACAAGGGGGATTCTCAAAAGTCCTGGAGGTGAAGAAGAGGGAAAGAATTTCAGACAGGCTTTCTTGAAAAATTGAAATTTTGTTCTGAAAGGGCAATACGCCCCAACCACTTTCCAAGAACCAGAGTCAAAGGAAGCTTCATGTACTGACTGCTTGCTTTTACCAGTGGGAGAACTATCAGTGTCAGCACCTAGATCTTTCCTGTGGGTCTGATACAGGAAGACCAGAGTTTCAGGATCTACTTTCAAGACTTGAATAGAAGCTTTTCATAATAATCTTCCAGGCAAGACAGTTTGACGTTCTTCGAGATTAGCATTGAATTTTTTTCCTTTTAAAAATAACAGCCAGTGTAAGATTAAGCAACATAGTTTAATACCACAATACATATATTAAAATAATTTATGAAAAGGTTTCAGGAAACTGCCTGAAAAGTCCCAATAAGAATTCTCAATAAAGTTAATTATAAGTTGAAAAGGAAATACCATCACATTAGTCTGAGAATGCTGTTAATGAAACTAAGTGTAATCATAGTCTGAATATTTCATTAAATGGAAATGTAAACTCATTAACTTAGATGTTAGGTATAAAGTTGTGAGCTCACACTGATCGCCCCTATTTCTCTCATTTCAAAGCAGTCCTTTGTCAAGGCTGTGGGGCCCCAGCCCTGGGGATCTGTCCGTGGTGCTGAACATTCCTTTCAAACCATTCAGCAAAAAAAGTCTGTCAGAATTTCATAGTTGGGGTAACTTCAGGAACCATCTTGCCTTTGGTTCACCATAATTTTTCTTTCAAATATGACTAATTTTTTTTTAGAAATTGAATAGCTAGAAGGCCAACATAGTGTGCTAACTTCAATTTTGTTCGTAAAGAAACAAAGTAGAAAGCAACTTCTAAATGCTATCAACACAATTTCATGAATGATAGAGATACTTTAACACCAAGCAACTAGGTAAGAAATAGTTATCAAAATACAGTTTCTACATCAAATGAAGTTAACTTCATGAAAAATTCATTCCACTGTCCTTCTCTCTTCCAGTCGATTGAAAATGAGAACATGAGTTTACATTTTTGAGAATCACTGGTAATTCTTCATGGATTGCTGACTGAATGGGTGTTTATTGAGTACCCACTATGTGCTAGACACTGGGACTTGATACTAAGCATGCAGACATTGGAAATATTTGTGCACTATTTTGTGGGGGGGGCATACATATGTCTATATGACTTCATAGACCTTATAGTCAGTCTATTCTCATTTTAAAAGCAATGGAGTTGATATCAAGGAAAATGTATGGCTTTTCTTAAAGTTGTACAGTCATAACTTATGCAATGGGTTAATACTATTTCAAAATATTATTGTGTATTTAGGACCTTAGACACAATTACTGATACAAATAACCTAGTCCCCTTTATTCATGAGGATCTATTCCAATACCCCCTCTACTATATGCCAGAAATTGAACCAAATTCTATATTTATTATGTTTTTTTTCTATGCAGTCACACCTATAATAAAGTTTATAATTAGGCATAGTAAGAAGTTAACAGCAATAACAGCAAAGTAAAGCTATGACAATATGCTGTAATGTTAAAACTTATGTCAATGTGGTCTGCCGTTCATAGTTTTCTCTTAGAGTAGATTTTGAAAATAATATTTTGAACTGTGCTTGGGCATGAATAACCAAAACCATGGAAAGTGAGCCACAGATGTGTGGGGAGGAACTATGGTACATGTTTACTTGCCATTCTCAAATGAACTAAGAATGTAAAAGGCAGGAGTAGACTTCACAGCTGTTGGGAAGTACTACTTTAGCTTTATGACTCATTTAGTATCCAAAGGAAGGTCTTTGAAATATATATATGTCACCAGCAGAAAGCAAGTGAGTTATATGTCTCCTAATATAATTTATTGACAGAATATATTTACCATAAAAATAAAAAGACTGCTTAAAAAGAAATATTCAGGTTCTTGACATTCTAACAAAATATTGAATTGCTTAATGCCTGTGAATTGGAAATGGTGCTTCAGTAGTTTGCAGTATTGGGTTTCCTCGATTGATAACAAGGAATAGAGGTAGCACCTAATTCTTCAGAAACATTGTTGAAAAAAACAGTGTCAAGCCAAAGAAGACCATCAGCGAGTTCTTTGGTAATAGCTAACAAGATCATTGCATAAACACATTTTAAAAAATTCTTCCTAATGAATATTTTTGTTCTGCTAATCAGTTTAAGGGTGGCTTTGTTTGGATCCTGCTACTATTTCTTTAAACATGTGTTATTATTATTTTACTTATGCATACAAAAACACTTGTCTACTACAGTACTGAAAATTCTGTTTCTTCATTAATAATGTCCTCTTTATAGATATAAACATGATCTTAAGTCTTAGTTACTCTATGTAATATAAAGTATTTTTTGACATAGATGTGGTTCACATAATTAAATGTCATTTACTTTGTTCATTGGTCTCTTCTCAGAGCCGATAACAGCCCATGACCCATAGTAGGGGTTTAGTATCCACTGTTGAGTGAATGTATGAATTTAAGGAATTTTGGGACTAGGAGAACATTCAGAATTACTTAGCTGATCACTGCAATAGGACCCTGATTTTCCCTTTGGGGGAATTATTCCTTGGAGATATTTTGAGTGAAGCTAATCTCATTCTCTTAGTCCAAGGGTGAGATTTATTAATTTTATTTTTGTAAACATTTTATTTGTCCAAATTTTTTTCTTGAGGAAACATTTGGTTATAATGTTGTGATTTAGAGAGAGAAGATCTCCCCTTTCAGGTGTTATCATCACACCCACAACCAAAACACCCATAGTCCTTCAACATGGTTCTTTGTACTTTCTTCAAACTTTGTTCTCTGCCTTATCCCTTTTACTCTGGGAGTCTCAGGTTTACATCCATATTCCTAGGACTTGATTTGACTTTATTTGACCTCCATGGGTGAACTTTTGATCTAGTCTTGAGTCAACAAGTATATTCTAGTGCCCTAACATCCTAATTTTTGGAATAATATATTCTGGTCATCTAATTTTGTTATTTTTCCTGAAAACTGTTTTAACCACAGTGATGGGCTCAAGATTGGGCAATTTATCCAGTAAAAACCTGGTCTGTATTTTGTTGCTGATGGGGTATAGGAAATATGTTTGCAGCACCTAGAAGCAATTTTGTTGCCACAGGAAAAAAAATCTGCTTTGGAGTGGGGCCATTGCAGAGAATGACATAATGGAGAACTGGAAAGAGTGAGTTTAAGTTGATGATATTGTTTGAATTCCTGGATCCAGCCATACCTGAAGGCATGGACTTTTCAGTGACATAAAAGAATATGTTTCTTTCAAAACTGAATCAGTTTGTGTTGAGCTTCTGTTATATATGTTGAAAAGGATGTCAACTTCTAGAAACAAAAGCTACCATCTTAAAATTAAAGATGGTTTTCAAAGCATATCTTATCCCCTTAAAGTTAAAAAAAAAAAACACTTGGCACTATAGCCTCTTAACCAGGAATACCCAAATCTACCCTTAAATGTGCTGACTCAGTTGTCATTTTATACCACTTTTTGTGGTCTGGGATTGTATCATTTTCTGAGTATCTCTATTCCCAGCATGCAGATCTGACACCTATCAGACAATTAGTAAATTATTGGTGAATAAACTAACAAACACCTACCACTTTACTAGTTGTTTTTCTTAATTTTTTAAATTTAATTTATTTATTTATATATATTTCACATCATTTCAGTCCCTGGGGGTCACCCACCACTTCCCCTTCCCACCTGCTCCAGCTGGTCCCCATTCTCCCCTTGTGCAGTTTCATTTGGTTGACCATATATTAGTGAAACCATTTGGTTTCTGTCCCTTTCTATCTGGCTCGTTTCTGCTAGAATGATTTCTTCTAGGTACATCCAGGTTTCCATAAATTCATCAAATTTGTCATTTTTAATTGCTGAGTAATATTCCATT